>JAYJMB010004602.1:0-12820 GCA_036873735.1 Pouteria campechiana | reverse complement strand
AGGGTTTTCTCCATTGTGGAGATGTAATTAGGACCACTTGTGGTCTGGGATGTGAACACAATTTTTTCTGATGTACACAGCAAGTGTAATCAATTGAGGAGAGTCAATAACAATGGAAATTATTTGTTTCATTCCAACGGCGACCAATTCTGGTCATGTCATTCCATTTACTTTATTTCTTCCTCATATTTTGTCCTGCGAAACAATCATACATTCAAATGAAGCAAAGGGCGCCTACTTACCTTAGACCTTTAGCTCCACCCATATTTCTCAAGCTTTGTCTTTTTCTCCTTCTTAAATCATCCTGTATAGAGTTAATGCCAATTATAATACATCATTTATAGCCAATCTTAGGCTATAATAATCAAACATATGATAAACACTAGTTAACTTAGGGTTTTTTCACAATTATCACAAGAAACCTTCTTGTCTGACGTACCACCTACGGCCCTGTCTCCTCTATTTCCACTATTTTTAAATATATTATTATATGGCTAAACACAATTATCCAAAAATTAACACCTTGGGTGTTATATCTAGAAAATCAACAAGTTTGTTGGTGATCTTCGAAACTAATGAGTTTTCTAGTGAACTTGTGAAACTAGAAGAGTATTGCTGGGAGTACTATGTTTATGCTCCCCAGAGCTAGAATCCAAAAGAGTGTTAGAAATAGTATTTATGCCCCCTAAAGCTAGAATTTAGAAGAAGTGCTAGGAGCACTTTTGTATTTCTATTATATAGAATATATTGGAACCCAAGACATAATAAGTGTGCGCTCTTGGAAGAGTAGATGTAGGGACGGGTTCCTAAATTACTATAAAATTGTTGTGTGTATTATTTGTTTTAATGTTTCACTTTGCATATAATTGTCTCACCATCACATTTCATATATCACTACACACACAATTACTTATTTGAAACAAGTATAGCTAAGAGAAGCTAAATCTGTAAGTGAAACAAACACTATGACTGAACAAACAGATATGAAACCCATATATGTGTTGCATCAGTACTTCTCCTTATCTCATTAATTTTTATTTGGCCATAATTTTTATCTGTTTAATTCACCCCTCCCCTCTTGAGCTACATATTATGTGGGATCAACATTTAGTTCCAAACAACATTCCTCGAGCTCTTTGCCTTTTCATTATTCCCATTTATTTATAAACATAACTTGAATTGATTCATTTCAAATCACTGAATTAGATATTATGATTGATTTATTACTAAACCCATATATTTCCCAAATGGATAATTGCATAGTTCTCAGTATATAGTCAAAAGCTAACATACTCAACAAGGGTTCTTAATGAATCTCATTTCCAACCATATGTAATCATCTTACAATATAACTAGCATATAATTAACCTCACTAACAATCTAGTTAAATGTATAATCCATTCAATTTGTTATTCACACAGCCCATATAAAAAAATTCCTTTTTAACTCCAATTAGGTTATGTCTTAAAACATGTTTTACATGTCCAAATCATCCCAAACAAGCCTCAAAACATTATAATTCATGTGTTAAATGTTTTCCCCATGATAATTTTACAAAATAATGAAAATTTCCAATTTCCACTATTTATAAAAACCCTAGCTTAGCAAAATTTATAATTTTTCATGTCAAATCATAATAATCATTGTATTAAATCATTCCCCCATGAATTTATGATCATATACATCAATTTAAGCTTCCAAAATCCACTATTCCCAAAACCCTAAAAATCAAAAAAATGAATTTCGGTTGGAAAATCAAGCTTACCTTCACTTTCAAGCACAGTTGCCCTCCCTAAACGAGGATCTAAGCTTCAAGTTTCACATAGCTCCATCCATTTGGTGAAAATTTGATGTTTCTTCTATTTTCTTTCTTTTTCCATGGTTCAAATGGGGGAAAATTGGGTTTAAACGAAGGATAACTAGATTTGATAGCTAGGCAAGATGATTTCCTAACAAATAAGGTCAAGAATGAAGCCTTGGCACGATGGATTTCAATGTATGGGAGCAAGGGAAGGAAAGAAGGAAAAACATGAAATGAAATGGACTGAAAAGCCCTTTAAAAAGTTGAAATTTCAGTTGTCCAGTGTGCCACCGGTAGTCAGATGTTGTAGCGCTCGACTCATTGGATTTCAGATGCCACGAGCCTCAATTGGCTGTAGTGGTGCTCAGTTGTTGGACACTGCCAATGCCACGACGCTCATTTTGCTGTTGTGACTCTCACACCGTTGGCTCCCTTTCACAACCTAATGTTATGGCTTTCGTTTAGCCATCGCAGTGCTCATGCCTGCCCACCACTTGATGCGGTGGCTCTCACTCTACTGGACTCCCTGATCACCCTGTTTCTTAATTTTTTTTCTCAACCTTTTGACCTTATTTCTTTTCCCCAGGCATTCAGTCAATAATTTCCTTATAATATGTCATTAAAATTTTCAGCAATCTATCCCAATTAACAAAAAATAAATCAACTCATAAAATCATACATATGCACTTTACACAATCACATTTAACCCAAGTGCAATAAACTTCATATGAAACTACCCCATAGTCAATTATCTAATCCTTAATCCTTCTTATTCTTATATTTCCAATTATTCACATTAATTTTTGAAGAAATCACATACATTTATTCTCAAATGATGGTTAAACCAAAATTTTTAGAAATTATCTCCTTTTTGACACCTCAGGTATTACAGACTCCCCTTCCTACAAAAAGTTTCATCCTTGAAACTTTCAAATTTGTATAATTTTCATTATTACCTTAAATTGTAATTTAACTCATAATTTGTATCAATATCACTCTTAATTCAACCCAATTACATATCGATCAGGTCTAAAACATGTTAAGTGGCACTAAATTTCAATAATATTGCACAAAGGCCAAAAATATTTGGGAATTCAATCATTTTTAGGGTAATTTACCAAAATAATCTAATTAATATAAACACACATGATCTCATAATTGCTCAAAACATAAAATTTAATTCCTTTAGCTATGCGCTTTTGTAAACTTCTTTCTCGATTCATAGCCAATTATACATAAGCAATCATAGAAACAATCTATTACTCATTTCATATGCCATGCATCCATATGCAATTTCATTATTAATATAAATACAAAATCACATTTCCAAGTCAACTTTAGTCCAATATTTTAATGACTTAAGAATTATCCAATATAGGAGAAGTCTATAACAATTCCTATATTAACATTGTCTAATAACAACAATTCAGTTCAACCATAGTACAATTCCCTGTTAACCAATATACATAATTTTTTCAATTTAGCATTCTTAACCATAACGCAAATATCAATTCATTCAACAATATCAAATGTTGTATTTTTTACAAGACAATCAATCATATCACCAAATGGTACTTAATGTTCATATTGCTAAGATAATCATTGGTAAATCAATCAAATAGCCAGCATAGGGCTTTCACAACCATGTACAAATGGAACTACTATCTTGGTGATAATGCAAACAATAGTAGGTATTTCTAGCAAGGAGTTTACTAAAATACTATCCATGTTCAACCAATTTTTATCATCTTTTTTTTCTCTACATACTAGTATCTGTATTTCCATTCGCCTGCTACCAACTAGCACCATGCTCAAGAGGCTACTAACCAAAGTGGACTCAGCCATAACCAAGTGTACACAACATCATCAGTTGTTATATATATATATTTGTTTAACCAATCTCAATTCATTTATTATAATTCATCACATTTTTCCCCTAGCAATGTAGGATCAATTGATTCCTGTATCCCCTGCTACTAATGTTAGCAGATCCATGGCAGCATTATGGCTGCCACCTATGGCATCTCGCCATCACTGCAACACAGGGATATCAAGCTCACTGTCTACATTAATTAGGGTAGTTAGGTATAGCCTTTAATGATACATAATATAATTGTTCTATCTTATATAGTACATAATGATACATCATACATACCATATCTTTTCATCTTTCTCATCTATAAGTTAATCAATTTTACATTATCAGGATATCCATCCACACAAATGACACAAATGCCACCATACTACCACCCTAGAAGCCGTCACCCCAAGGGTGTTGAGTTGGTTTTAAATGGGACAGGATGGGTGGCCCCTTGTCAAGCTGTGTTAGTCCACGAGTGTCATAGAATAGGCAACATAGTCGATTTCTACATGGATTCATAAAGAACCAGAGGAGCCATCCCGACAGGCACTCAAACCTAAAATACATAATAATTAAATTCTAGCAGGCATCCAATTCTCAAATATATATCAATATCATTCCAAGAGGCTTCCAAATAGATTCATGAACTTCAGTCATGTGTTCAGACCTCAATCAAATAGGCAATATCCAAACTCTATCCAATAGCCATCAAATAGACAATAATCAAATGTTCAAGGTCTATCCAATAGCCTAATATCCAACTTACAAAATAACCAAATGGTCCAAAATTTGTTCAAATAATCAAATCCAAACCAATCTCCACACTATCCATAATTTCATGCCATCCTGGCACCCTACAAAAGTCCCATAATCCTACCACCACACAAATCCAAATGCCTCATAGGGCATATCCTACAATTCAACATTACACATACACCAAGTTTCATTCATCATGTACTTTAGTCAAAGCAGTCCAATTAGTTAACCTATAGCCCATAATAAAAGTCAATATCAATCAATTCCCAAAACAGGCATGCTAATTCAGTTACATAACAAGTGTATTCTAATTAATATCCAAATCCAAGCATGCTATTAACCATGGTCTATGAAACACCGAAACATGTATTAAATTCTCAATTATATAACAATTGTATTGCAACCAATATCAAAATTCAAGCATGCATCCCATTCCAAACATGCCTCAAATTTTTATTCAAATTGCAAAACTCAAACTCATACAAAATTACATCATTAAACCAAAGTATGAGCTTTAACCAAATGCATTCATCAATCCACCTAGACTTGTAGCAATATTCAATGTCAATCAACACACAAAATTGTACCAATTCTTCATTCTCAATAATAATTTATTCAATTAAAAAAAAGGCTCACGAACAAAGTTATTTAATCATACATACACATGCCATTCTTCAATCACAACCTAAAGTTCTCAAAGTTCCTGACATACCTTTCTTGACAAAATTTGGTTTAGTAAAATATATATAATGTTCGATCAAATCAATTAAACAACACAAAGGTCTACATAACCAGTTTATTCTATGGAATTTCATGGTTCATCACAAATTGATCAAACAAATAAACTTTAATTTTTAACAGTCATCCATATATTTCATAGTCTCATCATTTTAGATTCATATGCCCTATAAAACAATAACAATTCAAACACCCAAACAAGATGTATATAAGCATCACCATGCCTCACTATGCTACTTTGATCATAGCAATTATTTGTCATCTCATCTTAATCAAATACTGAATCAAACCATATTTAGACCATCATAGCATTATTTCTATCAATTCATCAGTGCCACTATTCCTTAACTCACGCCTTTAACATCCAAATGACATTTCTCTTTCATTCCTATGTTCTTCCCAAATTCTCATAAGTGGATAAACTCTTATCAGTATGTCATTTCCTATTTCTTCAAAATGTCTAATGTCATCATGGTTCTGGGCTCATTTCTCAACTTAAACTTATCACATAGATAAGTTATTAGGCTACCATTATGTCATGCCCCGCCGTCTGAGACCCAACCTTAATCATTTACCTTATTTTCACTATAACTTCCTCACTTTTAGGTCAGGGGCACTCGGATCCCATTCTATAACACTTTGGCCCAAGGCCTATATAGTTCA
This sequence comes from Pouteria campechiana, assembly GCA_036873735.1. Classification (NCBI taxonomy): domain Eukaryota; kingdom Viridiplantae; phylum Streptophyta; class Magnoliopsida; order Ericales; family Sapotaceae; genus Pouteria; species Pouteria campechiana. The sequence goes on along the minus strand of JAYJMB010004602.1, from coordinate 7,001 downwards.
CTGTTTCTCATACAAAGTCCCAAATTAAGGGAATATTCTGCCAAAAATTTTGGTGGAGTCTCCTTGTATTATCAATATTTAAAACCTAATATACAATCATTCAAGTCAATTTCTAAAATTCAAACTCATACTTTCTAAATATCAATGTTCACAATTCCAAATCATAAATAAAATTACAATTTCAACGATTATCACCATTCTGTTGTAATTAACTCCACTAGCCCAATTTTCTACAGCCCAAAATCTGTATCACTCTATGATGATAATAAACAATTCCACATTAATATCATGTACATTTATTGCTATAATGGCATGCCATGTGATTACATTTAATATACATCATTTCCATTCTAATAGAATTATACAAATTCACATTTATACAAATATACAATGAGATTCCAATCCTAACATTCAATCATACCATCCAAAGGTCTTAGTCTTTTTCATAAATCCTTTACCTGACTTATTAATTAAAAATTTACACAACAAGGCCTGAGTCCGGGCAACTTAGTAAGTAGATAAATGTAATAACAATAGTTAATCCACAAATGACACATTTCATATCAAACAATCGATCATTTTGGCCAATATTTCAATAGTTTATATTCACCATTACAAATAATCACAAATGGATATATAATCATCAATTAATACTAAATAAAGGAATCCTCGTATTTCCATCCAACCAATCTATCTCATATTGAATTAATTTTCAATCTAAACATACAACAAAGGGATATTTTCTATCCCTCACATTAGATATTCAAGCTGAATCAAACACCAATTCTTCTAATCCAAGGGACATTCATTATCCCTAACAACTAAGCAACATCAACCTGAACAAATCTAAAATATCTACTATCCCTAGTGAACACACACAAGTCTGAATTCAAACAAATGGGCTAATACCTATACATTCAACCAAACATGCCCGGATTTTAAACAAAAGAATAAACATTATCCCTCGCTATCTAATGAAAACAAATGCCTACTTACCTTGAACCTTTAGTTCCAAGCCATAATCCTTGAGTTGTATGCCCTTTCATCCTTCTTAGATCATCCTATACAGAGTAATAATCCCATTCATTTACAAACATAACTCGAACTGATTCATTTCAAATCACGGAATTAGATATTGAGATCGATTTATTACTAAACCCATCTATTTACCAAATGCATAATTTCATAGTTATCAGTATACAGTCAAAAACCAACATACTCAATAAGGGTTCTTAAGGAATCCTATTTCCAATCATATGTAATCATCGTACAATATAACTAGCATGTAATTAACTTCATTAATAATTTGGTCAAATGTATAATCCATTCTATTTGTGGTTCACATAGCCCATATACAAAAGCCCCTTTTTAACTCCAATTAGGTCCAAGCTTAAAACATGTTTTACATGTTCGAATCATTCCAAACAAGCCTCAAATATTATAATTCATGTGTTAAACATTTTCTGCCTGATAATTCCACAAAATAATGAAAATTTCCAAATTGTACTATTTATCAAAATCCTAGATTAGCAAAATTCATAATTTTTCATGTTGAATCACAATAATCATTGTATTAAATCATTTCCCCATGAATTTATGATCATATACATTAATTTAAGCCCCCAAAATCTACTATTTCCCAAACCCTAAAAATCAAAAATCTAAAATTTGGTTGGGAAATCAAGCTTACTTTCTCTTTCAAGCGTTGCCATCCTCCCCAAATAAGGATCCAAGCTCCAAGCTTCATGTAGCTCAATCCATTTGGTGGAAATCCAACGTTTCTTTTGTTTTTAACGGTTCAAATGGGGGAAAATTGAGTTTAAATGAAAGATCACTAGATTTGATAGCTAGGCAAGATGATTTCCTAAGATATAAGGTCAAGAATCAAGCCTTGGCATGATGGGTTTTGAGGTATGGGAGTAAGGGAAGAAGAGAAGCAAAAAATGAAATGAAATGGCCTGAAAAGCCCTTTAAAAAGTCAAATTTTTGGTGGTCTGGTGCGCCATCGACAGTTAGATTTCATGATGCTTAATTGGGCACTATGATGCTTGGCTCATTGGATGCCAGATGCCATGGCCCTCGATTGGCTGTTGTGGTGCTCAACTGCTGGATGATCCCAATCTCGTGATGCTCATTTGGCTGCCATGGCTCTCACACAGCTACCTCCCTTTCACAATCTAGCACCCTCGCACTCGTTTGGCCATCACAGTGCTCATGCCTGCCTACCAATTGATGCCATGATGCTCATCCAGATGCCACGGCTCTCACTCTGCTGGACCCCTGATCACCCTGTTTCTTGATTTTTTTTCTCAACCTTTTGACCTTATTTGTTTTCCCCATGCATTTAGTCAATAATTTCCACATAATATGTCATTAAAATTTCCAATAATCTATCCCAATTAACTAAAAATCAATCAACTCATGGAATTATTCATATACACTTTACACAATCACATTTAACCCAAGTGCAATAAACTTCATATGAAATTACCCCATAGCCAATTATCTAGCGCTTAATCCTTCTTATTCATATATTTCCCATTATTCACATTAATTTTTGGCTTTGTCACATACATTTATCCTCAAATGATGGCTTAACCAAAATTTTCAAAAATTATCCCCCTTTTAACACCTCAGGTGTTACAACTCATATACGCAAAGAGGCTCTCTCTCTCTCTCTCTTTCTCTCTCTATATATATAGACTATGGTTATTCTTGAGGAATCCATCAATTTTAGTTTCTATGTGTAAATGGTGGGAGATTCTATTAGCTAACTCACAAAGAGAGATAAAAGCTTGTAAAGGAAATCAATTAGACTATGAAATTTTACGTTTTCGCATGATAAAGTATATAGCTTATCTTCAATTATTTATATGATAATTCTTAACAAAAGTATAAGAGATTAGTTTCATTTTCTTTTGCCTAATAATACACAAAAATTTCTAAGGGTTTTGGATTGATAATTTTTAATCCCTAAAAAGATAGATTTATGAAATAAGGAGTTAAAAATTTATAAAATTATGTTTATTTTTTTTGATATTAAGATGAAATTTAGCATGATATGTTCATTTCAAATATTCATATTTTTCTATATGATATGGAAAAAATAATTTAATAAAACCCTAGAAAATTCAAAATTCCATAACTTTTCTAAAAAGCAAAATATATATATATATATATATCCAAAAATATACCGAGTTCTGTAGGTCACCATAAATGTCTTCACAATCACATGAACTGTACCTCAACAGAGCTACGGGGTTAACTCGTTGCTAAGGCTCTAAGTAAATATCTTATAGGAAGCATATATGACTTAAGAATCGCATTACATTAATCCAAGTATGAATTACTCTAGCATAATGATACCAAATATGCAATAAAAACTTAAGTAGAAAAAGAAAGATTAGTAGTCACTAAATATAGAAAAGGGGAATTACCCCATGATTGTCATTAAGAACAATAAACAAAATACAAAGATTGTACCTCAATGAGGTGTTGTGGCTTTCCAACAAAAACCGATTTACAATATGATGAGGTTTTATAAAAGATTGGGTTAAGAAAACAAGTGTTTCTTCATTCTTACAGAAGAGAGGAAGCACTAGCTGAAGAGGAAGAGGGACTTTGGGGTTCTGCCTTCAACTCCAAGGGTATGCCTTGATATAAGCAAGCCTTGGATGCTTTCATGATTGAGGAGTGAGAGAACCTTCACTGTTTGCTCTGTGATTGAGAAGATGCCAGATAGGGTATTGTACACCTTATGACTTTGTCGTTGCTTTTCCACCAAAAAGCAGATTCTTCAAGAAAATGCCAAAATTACTTTCGGCGTAGACAGGCATGCGTTGTGACACATGGAAAAAGGTGTCGGACCAACATCCAATGATTGAATAGGAATCCGAAGCGGATCCTAAGAATCTGATTCGAGTTCTCTCAGAACTTGGTACTGGGACTTAGTGAGTCTGAGCATGTCTTCGTTGTCCTAAGTGAGGTCTTTAGTAGATCCTTCAGCTTTGACTCTGGACCTGGCAGGAGATGCCTAATGAATAGAGGGAGCTAGGGAGAGCTCTAATTAGATTTGAGTGATGACCATCATGAGGTTTTCTGATGACTTAGCCAAGGAGAGCCAATTCTGGATAGCCGTCTTCTGAGAGGCTAGATGAATTTTTTCTTTAGTTTCTTCAACATATTGTTGATTTGCAGAAGGGAGCTAGTTAAAGAATTTCTAAACATTGAGAAGACATGCCAAAAAGGCATTGTATGTGACCCACCATTTAACTTTGAAAACCCTAGCAAGAGATGCTGGATAGGGTTTTTGGTTGGCTTGGAAGCAAAATTCCCATTTTCAAATCCATGCAATTTCATGTAGAAAATGCAAATTTTTTGAAAACATGATTCATGTGGCTTCGAGGCATATTTTGAAATGAAGTGATTGAATCCTTCAGCCATAGATTGATGAAAAATCTCATGGATAGCACCAAAATACTCCCACCATTTTGAAAACCAAAGAAGTGGAGTAAAGTTGGTGAAGTTCATCCATGAATGGATGAAAGTGAGATTTTGGATGAAAAACATTCTATACCATGCCTGTTGGTAATCCCAATAGGAATCGATAGGGGGATTGAAGTTTCTTGAAAATTTTTTAATTTTTGAAATCCCACCAAAATCTGTTAGGGTCATGATTTTACAGATTTTGCAAGTTAAATAAGCGGTTACACTAAGATTATCCTTATTAGTGTAATGCTTGATTTCAGCAGATTTTGCATCCACCAGGATGAATTCATAAAATTTTTGAGTTTTTAAAATATTAGTTGGTAGATGGAAATGTGATTCCAGAAAAATTTGTTTTGCCACGTTGTTTGGATCCAAGGAGGAATCAAACTTTGGTTCTAAGAGAAGGATTGGTTAGATTTCTTCTTGTTTGGTAAAATACTTAGATTTTACCTTTGGTCCACTTTAGCTAAAGATAGTAGGGGATGAAACTACTTCCTTTGATTGAGTAGCCGAACTGATTAGGGTTCTATCTTGGAGCTGAGATGGAGTGACTGGTTTGATGGAATGAAGGGAAATTTTCCCTTTCATTTTCTTGATTAAGGATTTGATGGGTTCAGTTTCCTTTAACTGAGGATTAATCTTGACAAGATCAAGGATTGTTAATTCACTCAATTGAGTGGATTGTGAAGAGGAGGAAGAGGCAATAACATTTTTTTGAGCCTCTTTTTAGGCTTCCTATTCATCTATCTCAACTAGGGAGACCCAAGAAGGGGAAGAAAGATTGATGGTTTTGGCCAAAGAATGAGTCTGAGGCCTTGATTGGTTTTGAGAAGTCAAAGGCATCTCATAGTCCTCTGGGCCTCTAACCTGGTTTGGGGTTTTTTTGGGCTTGGTTGGCTTCATCAGAAAAACTATGTAAAAATTCATGAGTAAAAAAATTAGCAAAGTTGTTTGATTCACCTTTGATAAAGTCAATTTTGAAATCAAAGATTGAAAGCAGGGCTTGCCATCTGGCAGAGATTTGTTTGGCTGCAAGATTTCTAACATCCTTTTCCAAAATGCTTTTTGCATACTGACAATCAATATGAAGCAAAAATTGCTAATTTAATAAATCTAATTGGAATTTATTGATGCATTTGATGATGCTGAGGACTTCCTTTTGGATGTTCAAGTATCCTAGTTGGGTGTCATTCCAAGCTCTAGAATGATATTGAACTAGTTCCTCTTGGCCATTTTTAGATTTTTGTTTTAGAATACCTCCATAGCCTATATTAGAGGCATCAGTTTCTATAATTTTTGGAAGGCTTGAGTCTGCAATATGTGAGAGTGGTAGACTTTTAACTTCGTGTTTGATTTGTTGAATAATGGCTGTATGCTCATCTGTCAAAGGAACTGGATTCTTCCTTAGTCTTCTGTAGATAGGTTTAGCTATGATTTTTATATGTTGATAAGAATCAGAGATATAGTTCAAAGCTCCTAGGAATCTTTGAAGCTAATTCTTATCTGTGATTTTATCAGGAAAATTTTCAGTAAACTCTACACTTCTCTAAATTGGTTTTAGTGTGTTGTTGTAGATTTCATGACCTAGAAATCTGATTTTTGGTTAACAGAGGATATACTTTGTTGTGGAGACAACTAATCCATTTTGGACAAACTACCATAAGATTGAGTTAAGATGTTTGAAGTGTTCATCAAGAGATTTACTAAACACTAAAACATCATCTACGTAGATAATGGAGAAAGACAAAAATTGGTTAAGAATATCATTCATGATTTTTGAAATTCAGAATGAGATTCTTAAGGCCAAAAGGCATAACATTCCATTTGTAATGGCCAAATGGAGCTATAAATGTGGTTTTATATCTATCTTTCAAGTCATATGCATGACTTTACTCAAAATCACCACTTAAGTTCTTCTTCACTCAAAATTACTAATGAAGTCATTTTATTTGTTCAATTTAGTTTTCCATAACAAATTTCTTTATAAAACACTATGTATCACCTCAATTCCTTACTTTACTGGAATACAAAAAATTTCCCCCAAATTTCAACACCATAGGTGTTACCCACAAGTGTCTTTGCATGGAGTTATTGAGTTAAAGAATCTGAGGACAAGGAACAAGTTCAAAGTTAATGGTTATTGAGTAAAGAGATATTTGAGAGATGTCATGTCAATGCAATTAAGTGAAGTTATTGGATTTCATAGTACATGAAGGAGGAATTCATCTTGCATAGACATTAAATAAAGCACTTCTTGGGAGGCAACCCATGTTTTGAACCCTCATTAGTTTTTTTAGCATTTAGCTAAGTTGTTTGCTTTCTTTATTTTTATTTTTTATTTTCATTAGCATAAATTTTTTTAATTAATGGAATTATCTGTGTTTTGCAAAAGGAGGTATTATGAATTCAGAATGAAGTAGGATCTTCTAAGTAACTTTAAAAGATGCTTCAGATGATGGACATGAGCTTTAAAGGTGAACATTGGGTCTAAGGATCACAAAAGTTAAGTTCAG
>JAYJMB010004600.1:0-12821 GCA_036873735.1 Pouteria campechiana | reverse complement strand
TTACTCACACTACTACAGAAAATTAGATTGGAGCAAGGTTCTAAATTTGGGTGCCCACGACAGCACCACCAATTCTTCTAACATTTCATCATGACTAGGAGTTTCAGAATCAGAATTTACCTGCTCTTCATGAATTGTCATGAAGCTGATTACAGTATAAAGTTCTTCTTGAATACTTTTGTTTGAAGAGAGTTACCTGATTTAAGCTTCATATTATTCTTCTTCTTCACTCTCACTTTCATTTATTATATTCTCTAGCATCCCTATGCTGCTAGATCTTTCTTTTTCTTCCAAAATTTTTAACTTGTTTTGTTGTTGTTATTGTTGTTGTTGTTGTTGTTGTTGTTGTTGTTGTTATTCTTTCTATCAAAATATGAGTTGAACCTCTTCTTTTATTGATCATTTTGTCTTTTATCGAGTTCTGGACAATCAAACTTCATGTGTCCAGGTTTTCCACAATTGTAACAGGTGGGTGGTTCTTTCTTTCTGTCATTTCTTTCAAAAATATTGCTTAAAATTTTTAAACTTTTTCTTCTTTAGCATGGAATTTGAATCTTCTTGTAATCATTATCATCTTCTCGTCTTCATCTCCACTTGTGGATGCATTAGTTTGGGATTCGTTATTCTTTGACTCAGCTTTAAGAGCAATTACTTTCTTGCCCTTTGGTTCTTCTATGTTTTTCTACTTCATTAACACCTCATGAATCATAAGAGAACTCATAAGCTATTTTAGACTCATTGCGTCCAGATCCCTTGCTTCCTAGATTGCTATCACTTTAGGCATCCATTGCTTTGACAAAGATCTCAGAATTTTCTTCACCATTTGAGCTCTGCTTACTTTTCTCCTAGATATTTTAGCTCATTTGTTATCTTTTAAAATCTTCTAAACATGTCTGAGATTGACTTGGTCTCCTTCATGTTGAAAGCTTCATATTCCTACACGAAACGATTTATCTTAGTTTCTCTTACTTATTTTGTGCCTTTATGTGCAACCTCTTGTTTGTCCCAGATTTCCTTTACAGTATCACAAGAGGATATCTTGTCAAACTGAGAGGATATAAAAGCACAGTAAAGGTAGTTCTTTGCCTTAGCATCTTTTTCAGCTTCTAGAATGTCCTCAGCAGTGTATTTATCTTCAGTGTTTGGGACAATCATTCCATCTTTGATAGTTTGAGGCAATTAAGAAGTTTTTCATTCTCATCTTCTAGTATCCATAATTTGTACCATCAAATAATGGAGTTCTGAAAATAGATTGACCTTCAGTAGAAGTGTTGTGGAAATAGCTGGCAATTGAGATCTCTTTACAAGTTATATAAATGAGATAGTAAGGTATAACTAGTGAAGCTCGCTCTGATATAATTGTTGGTCCCGTTCAGATGGTGACTTAAGAAGGGGGAGCGAATTGAGTATTTAAAATTTTTGACCAGATAATGATTAAAGTGCAAGGATGAAGAAGAGATTGATAACACAATGCACTTAGACTGATATTTTTATTGTGGTTCGGCCCTCCATTTGGGTTCCTACTCTACTTCTCTGAGTTAGCCTTTTCTGCTAAACTTAGGTTCCACTAATACCTTCTTTGATTAGTAACCTACTAATCAAACAAATACACCTGTTGGTTTCCAAGCTCATCAACTAACTTATACAAATACCAACCAAATATTCTACTTACTTTCACTACATAGAGGGTTATCCTTGACTTGCAGAAATATGCAAAAATAAATTTGTATAAATATTAATGCCTCCAGCAGATTGATTTTGTATGAAATTCAAAAGCAATAAACATAGTTGATATAACAATAAAGCAGTAAGATTCAATCTCCAAAAGTGGCTGAATGGATGGCTTTAAAAGCTTCTTTGAATGAACTGCAGTGGAGTTAAAATCGTAGAAGAAAAGCTTTAAAGACTTAGTAAATGCTCTCTTTTGTTTCTCAATATAATCTCTTAATTTCTTCATTCTTACTTAACTTCTTTTATATTAAATCCTCTGACTTTCTCTGTTGTGATAGGTATGAATCATTAAATATAGAGAAATGTTTGAATTTATAACTATTGTACCTTTTAGTGAGGTTTCGGAGTGTATAAACCAACATTAGATCCTTCGAGCTTTTAAGTGATATAAAGTTTCCTGCATAGCTCACACAAGTCGTCATCTCATCAAATGCTCTGAAGATGTGTACCAAAGACTCTAAAGATGTGCGATATTAGCTACTTGTGTCAGGATGGTAGGAACTGACTCCAAAGACTTTTACTATCTCTAAAGAGCTTGACTTGTAACTTTGAAGGAGCTGACTTTGAATATTTAAGTACCTCTCTAACACTGAAGTACTTCACTTGGCTCTAAAGTGCATTTTCTCTGACTCTGACAAGTTGTATATACTGAAGAATGTCCAATTAACTCTGAAGGTGCTCGTCATTGTCTCTGAAGCACCTTGTTAACTTCGAAGGACTTGACTCAACTCTGAAGTTTCTGAGCTCATGAATCCAAAGTTCTTTAACTGACTCCGAAGCTTTTGAGCTCATGACTATGAAGCAATTTAATTGACTCTGAAGGATGTGAGCTTATAACTCTAAAGTAATATAATCACTCTGAAGTAATTTCTTTCTATCTCCGAAGTGCTCCTGTGGCTCTGAAACTCTTGCCTTGACTCCGAGGCATTTTTGCTGAATCTGAAACTTATGACTTTGTAACTCCAAAGATATTTCTCTCTTTCTCCAAAATGCTTTAATGGCTCCGAAGGATTATCTTCTTCTCTTCGAAGTGTTTGAGCAACTTCTAAGGGATGAACTTTTAAACCCGAAGTTGACTCTGAAGCTTCCTTGATAACTCTAAATTTTTTATTTTCTTCTTTTAAGTATATCTATAATTTATAGACTTAAATTATTTGAGCATTTACTTAGTTTTTTCCTTCAATCATCATGAAGATTATTCTCAAGATTAGTTTGAAAAAATATTTTTGCACAATCCTTGAGAATGAATTGTTAGTACCTTAATATTTCACTTATGTCTTGGTTCATCATCAAAATATGTTTAGTTAAGAATGTTCATCATCAAAATCAAGCTATTTAAGAATGTATATTCAACAAAATTGTCTTTCCAACAATTTGTTTATTGGTTTATCTATTGCAAGTAACAAACGAATCATAAAGGTGCAGACAAATCATTTTTCTAACAGTTCATTCATTGGTTTGTCTATTGCAAGTAACAAACGAATTATAGAGGTGCAAACGAATTCTGTTGCTCCTTATTTGTCTATGTTGACATACGATCATTGGCTTGGTGAGTTATTTGTCTATGGCTTATTATGATAGACAAAGTCTATTGTATGCTCGTTGCTTTGCATTCATTAGAGATGAACTTTACTTTGCCAAATAAATAGTGACTTGGTTAATTCTTTTTAATTTGAGCTTTAACCGTAGTGGTACTTTATCTTTGGATTCTGCACTCACCTAAGCTATTTATCTTTTTAGTCAAACAGATTGACACCTTGGAATATCTTTTGTTCTTCTTTGTGTATCCGTGAGGCCTGCAACTTGATTCTACCTACCATATACTTGACAATTACCATTAGTATATAATCTTTAATCAAGTTTTATTTGTGATTGAAACCTTGCATTTATACTAACAAAGGGAACTTCAGAACATCTGAGACCAACTTCAGATGATCTGAAGAATATTGCTAGAATGAAGTTCAAACCAAGCCGAAGTTCAAAAGATCTAAAGAGAGCTTCAGAAGCTCTAAAGTTCTATGCAGCAATAGTAACTAACAGGCACCCAACTTCTATGGCTTTGAAGTTTAACTTCAGAGGTTCTAGAACAAGCTTATAAGGCAGATTACAATGAGTGTTAAAGACTTAATCTAAAATGGTCAAAAAATTGGCAAAAGAGGTTGAAATTGCTAGAATGGATTTAGAACTTATAAATAGAAGTTCCAATAAAGAAAAAACAGACTCTTGAGTGCATTAAATAAGAATCAATCATAGACACTCAAGATTCCAGAAAGTGCATTCTCTCCAATGTGCTATCAAGTTTAAAAGACTAAAAGTTACATCTTTTACATCTCAGAGGAGAATGAAAGCATAGTGAGGTCTAATGTTTATCATTTGTATTTGAGTTTAAATATGTGTACACCTTAGGCTTGAATAGAGGTAGTTTATTTGTATACTTTGTATTTGTAAAGTTGAGTTATTGGTAAGCTCTAAAAACTAGTGTGTATGAGTTTCTGGTGAGCTCAGAGGAAAACCAAAGGATACGAGTTGTTGGTGAACTTAGAGAAAAATCAACATTGTAGAGTTGCTGGTGAGCTCAGTAAGCCAGTTGTGTAAGAGTTCTTAGTTTTCTCTGGAAACTAAGGGAGGTGTGATTCTACAGGTTATGGTGGAATCCAAGTTTAAGAAAACCTTGGAGAGTGGAGTAGGTGCTAAGGGGGGGACTGAACCACTATTAATCCTTGTGCTCTTATTGAGAGACATTTTTTCATATATAAATTTGATATAGTTCATGCTTGTAAACAATTTTAACCAACGTAAGACTTATACTCACTCTAACACTTGAACAAGTAAAGAATTTTTAATATTTTTACATTTGCTTATGCACTAAGGGTGTGTTTATTAATAGGAACAAAAGTGTGGAAAACTTTTCCACCTTTTATACATCTTTTTACATACTTTTAATTGCATTGCATGACATTACACTGATGACCATTGCAAAAGTTTCACCGCCCACCACTCCTTTGATAATTTTCGCAAAAAAGAATGTTTCATTGATCCGAAGATGGTCTAAAGGTAGGGAAAGATTTTATTTATTCAAGTCATTTTATCTCTCCTTTGATATGAACCAACAAATTAACCTAGTTCTTTTTTTAACTCTCTCAATCTGATTCATACAAACCCATGAATTAATCTCTGAATCCATATTAATTGCATTGCATGAAAAACTTAATTAATTTATCAATTTATATTAACTATATTGGGATATATAGGGAAACAAAAAAGAGCTATATATATCCATGCAATTAATATAAACTGATAAGCTAACAAAGTTTTTTAATTAATCTCAATGCAATTAATGTGAATTCATAGATTCAATAATATTTTTTATTCAATAAAATTTTGAATTTTTACCAAATTATAAATAATTTAAGAAAATGTTGGATGAATATGCAAAGACTATTGAGTCCAAGATGGGTTCCTACTCCACACTCTAAGACAATCCTATCTTATGTTCTACTAGACAATAATCTCCCAAATATAGTTGGTTTCTCTTAGCTAACCAACAAACTATTATAAAACTATCTTATAGCAAGTATTTCAACTTGTAGAATAAGAACTTCCTAAAGAAAAATCATGAGTAATTTGTATAGAAAATTTGCCTCTTAGTAGGCTTAAATGTACACAATATAAATGAGTAATGTAAAAGATTACATAATGAAGAACTTGTACTTCAAGCTCCTTTGATGTAAGTAATGATGTGACTTAAAGATTAAAGTAAGTTCGAGTGTAGTAGAGTGATAGCACTTGGAAGAAAAACTCTTGTTTCTCATAAATGCACAATGTAAACTCTCTTATTATTTTCTCTCTCAAATAGACTCTGCATTTATGAGAATTGGAGAGACTTGTGACTGTTTGAAAGTAGACAATTAAGAAAATAGCTATTGAATTTGACTTTTGGAAATTAGATAAAGAACTTTTATTCTAATGACAAACCTCTTTCAACCCCCTACCCCCAACCCACCCCCCATTAATTCCTTTGTTGATAAGGAGACCTCAAAGATGTCTATGATTTCTTCTGTCATTTTCTCTTTTGAAAGTAGGCATTACCAAAGAATCCAACAGACTTCTGTTGTTATCAATATTTCCTCTATGGATTCTTCTAGAGAAGATTTCCATTTTAGAGAGTTGAATAGACCTCTGTTGTCATCCATAATTCTTCTGTGGACTCTTCTATTGCCTATGATAGGTTTATCTACTTCCAATGGCTAGTTCATAGACATTCATGACCTTAAAATTTTCTCTATGATGTCCTCTATGAAAGATTAAACTTAGACACATGTTTCAGAATCTTTGAGAAAACTCTATCAAGGAAATTCTTTCCTATTTGGCTTCCTTTATTTTGCAAACTATTGTGAAAGTATAACTTTTGCATTTTGTCTTTAGTTTTTGAGGTATTTTTGAATATGTTTGGATTTTTTTGTATTATTTCTTGATGAAATTTGTCCTTTAACAAGAGTAAATCTTTTTACTTTAATACGTTTGTGTTTTTCATTAAATATCTACAATAATTTAGTAATATTATCATTAATATTCTATTTTTTCATTCATATATTTGTTCATTATCAAAATTAAATAATCATTAGATTGGAAGTCCATGTTTTGGACTTAGCATAGTTAAATGAAAACAAAATAATGATTTGTTTGGCAGTTAGGAAAAAAGGAGAAAAAAAAAGAATATGAAAAAGTGGAGAAAAGGAAGGAGAATGATGTAATGTAATTTAGAGTAATGATTAAAAATAAAGAAAATAAAGATAATTAAATGCATATTAATGGGCTTTTAATAAATTTTAATAAATGTTATACAAAAATTAATTTAAATTTTGTTACAATCTATTAAAGATTCAAAGAATAGTAATGGATTTTAATGGGCTTTAAAGAATTTTATTTGACTTTAAAAATTTTAATAATAAAAATTGGAAAAAATTAGTAAAATTATAATCTTGCCCTTTATGTTTAAACCATTTATAACCATGTATTTTTGATATGATGGAAATCCAATAGTTGAGAATGAGTTTTAACATTTCATCGTACAAAGTCACTCATAAGTTGGTGTACCAAGTTGCTTCAATGCCAACATGTCATAGTTTGAATTTGTAGGCAGGGCTGCATCCTGGACCTAAAATGAGTAACCATTAGAGTTTTGGCTGGTCACCTTATTCATCTTGGAATCCTCCACAACACATAGCGAATGTGAAATTCCCATGCCCTTGGGAAGCTGTTAAAATAAACTTATTATTTGTGTATTTAAGTGCTCCATCCATGAACTAAGTGTTGGGTAGATTAAGAGAGGCATCTTGAAGAATTCTAGCCATATTAATCTCATGACATTTTCAAGGTTGTCTAAGTCTTTAAACTCCTTGGATAATTTTTAGATTTTTAAAAAATGAACCATTTAAAAAGAACCTATTCTTATTTACTTGCAAGAGAAATTAAGGGATTTTTTAGAATTTATCTGATGATAGTAAAAAAAATTACTTATAAACTTCTATATATTAAGATCTAAACTATCTACATTGTAGATCTACTTATATAATATGGTATATAATTTTTATTATTAATATAAATACATATATACAATTTTAAAAAAATTGTTAAATTCTCCTAATATTAGACAACCTAGACTAATTTGACTAATGTGAACCGACTTTGGTAGAGTTTAACAAGAAGCACATTAGAAGCGAAATCTTGCTATCCCTAAGAAGTAAAGCTTATGCTAAAGTCACTTAAAAACAACCTGCATTCATCACATATTGATATATAAAGTTAACATGTTTTATAATAAAATCATATCCATTATTCTTACTATATATATAATATATTTACAAAATAATAAATATATTCACATCTTGTATTGCACTCAAGTGTAAGATGCAACTATTTTATTATATTGAATTTTTTATTTTTTATTTTTTATTATATTTATATTAATTTAAAATTTTATTAAGTTTTATAAACTATATTTTTTTCATTTTTAACTCTTGTGGCAATACAAGATGTACAAATATTTATTATTTTATAAATATATTATATATAATAAAAGTAATGATCTGAATTTGCTATAAAACATGTTTAAGTTTATATATTAATATGTGATGAGTGCAAGTTGAGCACGAATTTAGCAAATGCTTCTTTCAAGGCAAAGTTATGCATCATGACATGGGAGAATTTTGCTTCTAGTGGAATAGTAATAATCCACTTCCAGTTTAATAGGCTTTGATAATCAAATCTAAAGTAGTTGATGGGCCTTGTAGAGTTTTAATAAGGGATTGTAAAACTAAACTGGGCTTTGACATTGAGAGAATTAGATAAGATTTGATAGGTTTTAATTGTCAAGTATTTGATATGGTTTGATAGCTTTTGACAGGCTTTTAATTATGACTAGTTTTCATAAGTAAAAAATTTGCCAGGTTTGACATAATTTGTTTGGGTTTGATAGATTTTTGACAGCTTTTAATCATATAAATTCTTTGTTTTCTATAAATGTTGCTAATTTTATTTAGAAAATAAATAAATGAATTTCAAAAATAAAATATTTTATTATTATTTATTATTAAATAGTTTTCAAAAAATATTATGGAGTAGTCAAATAGGAAATTTTTTCCATGGAAAACCTAGGTTTGAATCTCCATAAAGATGGTGCAATGCAATATCCACACTCGCAATGAGGTTGCAAGGGTGTCTTTTTAGTGGCTAACATTTGGTAATCTTTGCACTTTGCTTTTTTTTCTATCAAAGAGCCAGTGGCCCCAAACATAGTGGCCCTGTCCCAATGTCATTGAAAAAAACCCTCATTTATGGCAAAAGAATACCGAGGTTACAACTTTGACACTTGGGGAATACAGATCGATATAGAAAAAAACCAAAAACCAAATATCCAAAAAATGACTCAACCAACTTAATACCAATAAAACAACAAATCAAAACCAAACAACCTCCCCAAAAAGGAACTAAAGTCTCAAAGATGATAGACCCAACTTATCAATCTTTAAAATACCTTTAAGCACATGAGGAATATCATCAAAATTATGCCAAGAACTAGCAACTCTTTTCGAAACCATACATGCAAGAAAATCTGCACCTGCAATGCTCTCCCTATAGATACGCCTAATAATAATTTTCATTATAGATAAAATCCATTTTACTTCCTCCCAATAGTCTTCAAGATACCAAATGTCACATCTTCTATTCTTGAACCAAATGACAATTAAAAGGGAGTCAAGTTCCACTTCAATTCTTTGGATTCCCATCTCACTACAATGTCTCAATCCATATAGAAGAGCCAAAAATTCTGAAACATTATTTGTTCCCTCATCCATGCATTTTTCAAATACTAATATTAAATTCTCTCTATTATCTCTTACCAAACCACCCACCCCCATGTAGCCAAGATTACCCAAACAACTCCTATCTATGTTTAGCTTACACCAACCCCTCATAGGCTTGTTCCAATGAACAAAATGCACCTGCTTCCTTCTCAACTTATTCATCGAACTTGTAAAGGCTGATAAAATATTTTCATCACCATTATTAGCCTTTTTCCCTGGTATTATTTGCAAATTCACCAAATAAATAGTAGCTTTGATAGATAGCCATAGGGAATCAATAGATTTTCTTACCTTTCATACGAGCCCTACATCTCCTTATCCACAAGGACTAAGTAATAATAATAGGGATATGACCAAGCAGCGTACCTTACTAAGAAGAATGATTAGGGCATCGAAACCATAATTCCATCTTCTCTTTCCATGACTTATAAGGATCAAAAGGCATGCTAATTTGCAAAGATGTCCGACACCATATTTCTTTAGCAATAGTTCCTGTGGCAAGGACATGGTCTTGGTCCTCAACACTCTCTCCTATATAGCATTCACACCTTGAGGCCAAAGAAATGTCAATCACTCTCACATGACCATCTACACTAAGACAATGATTCATGGCTTTCCAACACAAAAATCAAATATTTTTTTAAGAGAGCAAAATTACACAACCAATCAGACCACACCTTTTGCAAGCCTCTAATCCTGATACACTATTAAGCTGATTTTGATGAGAAGTCCCCACTAATATTTGGTTTCCATATGAAAACATCAGCTCCATTTTTTTTCACCTAGACATTCCAAAATTTTCTCCATTTTATTATCTCCTACCATCTCTCTCAACAAATTTACATCGCAACCATCTTGAAGCTTGCACTCCCTTACCAACAAATTATGATGATTAATAATCAAAATGTCATTAATGATAAGACCTGATTCCTAGCAGCTATCCCTCCAAAAAGAAACTCTCCCCTTTCAAACTCACCAAGTAGAATTTGATAATGCCTTGGGAATAGTATCCAAATTACACCTTCTAAAAAATGAACCTTCGTTCCTATTAATTAAAGAAATATGGATGTCTTTCACATATTTAGCTTTAACAAAATCAATCCATAAAGATAGTTGGTAAACAAATTCCAGGAAAACTTCATAAACAAAGAGGACTACACCTCCTTTAGAAATTGGTGTGCAAATTCTATATCATGCAATCCATTTACGTTTTGGCATTCCATTATAAGAACCCCAAAAGAAGTTGCTCATCATCCAATTAAGAGAGCCTATAATTGCTTTAGGAGCTTTCACTACTAATAATAAATGAACAGGAATATTGTTTACAACATGCCACGGCAAAAGGAGTCTAGCACCTGAGGATAAGAAACGGGTTTGTCATCCTTCCAGTCTTTCCCTAATACGATCCAACAATCAATCAAAGAAAGCCACTTTTAACCTCCCAAAGATCAATGGAGCTTCCAAATATTTAATAGGAAAAGAGCCTTCAAAAAAGGAAGTCAACTGTAACAATCTTTGCCTTTTTGCAACAGATGTATACTTTGAAAAATAATAGAAGATTTTCCTTTGTTCACTGCCTAACCAGATCATTCCTCATACAGACTGAATATCTCACTAATCCTCTTCAAAGAAGACCTGCCACCATTAGTAAAAATAATGACATCATCAGCATATAAAAGATGAAAAATAAAAGGGGCTATCCACCCATTTCCAAATTTTTTCTTTAAAAGCCGAGTCAGCTTCTCTTCAACCAGAATAAATAAATATGGGGATAAGTGGTCCCCTTGGCGTAAACCACACCCACTTGGGAAGATGCCTTTTGTTGTAACATTCATCAATATGGAGAACCATGAGCTAGAGATACAAAGCTAAATCATCTCACAAAACTATGGTGCAAAACCAAAGGAGCTCATCACATGAACAAGGAAATCCCAATGGATGCTATCATATGCCTTAGCCATATCAACCTTTTTTGAAAACATTCCCACCTTGAACCGGTTTATTGATCAAATGAATCGTCTCTTGTGCAAGAGCAATGTTTTTGAAAATACTACGTCCAGGAAGAAAGGCCCCCTACTCAGGTAAGATGATCCTACTCAAGATAGGAGACAACTTTTTTACCATGATTTTTTATAAGATCTTATATACCACAAAGCATAAGCTGATAGGTCTGAATTTCTCAAAATTAGAAGGTTGTTTCACTTTGAGAATCAAGGGAATCAAGACAATATAAGAAGCCATATAAAACCAAGGAAAAAACAATATCTAAAAGAACTCTCTAACTGTAGCCACCACATCAGCTTCCACAATATCCTTACAAAAATGGTAAAAACCTAACCCAAAACCATCAGGTCCTGGACTACTGTCAACTAGAATAGAGAACATAGCCTGTTTCACCTCTTGGATCGAAGGGAGCTTGATCATTATTTTTCTGCCCACTAATATGATCATCAATAAACAATAAGAGGTCTGGAAGAGAACTACGAGGTCTCGCATGAAAAACTCCCTGAAATAATCCACTACAACAGCATGAATTTCTTCAGGACTATCAAGAATAGAACCATCACTAAGATACATCCTCTTCACCATTTGTTTAAAAACATTAGCAAAGGTTTTGAAAAACTAAGCTGACGCCTCACCTTTTTCCATCCAATGCAGTTTCACCTGTTGAGATAAACGGGTCTCTTCCCTTTGTAACCACATATATAATTCTTCCTTAGCCATCATCAATCTAAATCTAGGTCCTCAGAAAAACCAAGCTATAAATTTGTTTCAATCTCCTCAATCTTCCTTTCTAACTTCAAAATATTTGCCTCGGTGCACTGAAAGGCATTCAGATTCCACTCTTTAAGCACTACCTTCAATCTCTTTAATTTGTTGGCTAGTCCATAAAGACCCGACATCCCTAAGGTGCACCCCTTACTATCCTCAACAACCTTCTTAAAACCCTCATGAGAAACTTGTTGGGATTATTGCATGATTTTGATGACAACAAAACTTATCTTAAGACTTGATTTATGGTAATGATATTTCTAGTATAAAAAGCTTGAAATGTAGAAAGATATGCTTGAAATATGTATGCTTTGTTGGAATATCATTTATGAAAGCATATACATCTTGATATAAGTCTAAAAAGGAAATTATATTGATCCATATTATTTTCAACATTGTTTATCATGTCTTAAATCATATGTTAAAAGTTTCTTAAAGAGATATCTTTTTAATGAGAAAGAATGAGTGTTTAAATGAGCTTACAGATAAAAAATCATGATTTAAAGTACATATCCACGCTTTACAACTTATACAAATTTTATATAGATAATTATATTATGATTTATAATAGAAAATATAATGAAAAATGATAAGCTAACAATGTGGTAAAAGTACAAAAATTTCTAAGTACAGGTGCGTTGCTATAGTAATTTTACTGCAGTGCTTTTGCTACAGTGATAAACGAAGTGGAATTGCTACAGTAAAAGAAGAAGTGGATTGTCTAAGATGAAGTGGAAGATAAAGTTTATCTAAAACAAAGTAAAGCTTCAGACAAATTAACAGACAAAGTAACAAAAGAAGTGAAAGATGAAGCTCGAATTAGCAGACGAAGTAATTGTCAAATTGCTACAGTAACTTACTACAGTAATGTTAAAGAACTCTAACACAGATACCTAATTCGTCGGGCTACGCTTTGCCACGTAGGATCTTTATTCAAAAGGGACTTCTATT
>JAYJMB010004599.1:0-12822 GCA_036873735.1 Pouteria campechiana | reverse complement strand
CCTTCATATTACATTTTTGTAAATTAAAAGCATAATTAAATTTTTGTAATAAGATTAAAATGATGTATATTGTATAGTGTAGGCATGTAATAGTGATATATTTATAATTATAGTTGTGTGATTGCCATGACCCATTTCTGATTTTGGGCAGAGTTGTGAGTATGGGTTCGGTGTTTAGTATTTAAATATAATTGATGTTTTATATTGCATGATTATTAATGGTATGTGATACTACACATGTATATCAAGTGCAAATGTCTTATATTTCAGGAGAGACTCTGTCAAATTTTTGATAAGATTCTTCTCTGGAATATAAGATGGTAGCGTCTTGCAGTGGCCCCAAGATGGTGTGGATAAAACGCCTAGGGTGGGAGCATGGGGCTTTACACTGACTTTTGGACAACTTGGTATGTGCAACCTTAGATTTTTTGGGTCATCCATTTAACAAGTTTATCTTATCCTTACAATCATAGCTTGGATCATGTTCATGAAACACACATTGCTAGAAATATCATTGAATGCCCAATATCAATATGATGTCCATACTTGAACACATGAATATTGTATCTATGGCAGCAGGATTGGGCATGTTTGCATACATGACTTTGTTTCTGCATCTCCCTTTGATTGCGTGGCCCATTCAGTCAGCATCCACAGCATTTGTGTGACTAGATAGCGAAAGCAAGCAATGCCATGTCAGGCATAAAGCCAACTCCTTCCCATCGCCTATGCGACATGTGTTTTTTGTTGGCTGTGCAATCTAGATTGTTTAAATGTTGCCTACACAAGTGGTCAGTTCTCTACTGCTTATGTGACCTATTGTCTAGAGACATTACTACATTGCTTGTGTGACTACCTAAAAACCAACTTCATGATGTACATTTCTCTTTTGCAGCAACATTAAAGGATCTTTTCTCTTATTTTGCTATTTATCTACGGTATGGAGCTAGAGAAAGTTTTGCTTGAGTGATCTACCAAGGGGAGACACCTCTATTAGCATGATTTGGTAGTGGGACTAGGTGTCCTACCCGATTACACAAGTTCCTGCCTATGGGACCTGGCTGCACCATTGTGTTCGAATGTGTGAGTAGAAGTGGCTAGATCAAGAGGATCTAGAATTGTTGCCTACACTTTCAGCTGAAAGGAGCATTGCTACCTATGCTATTTGGCAGCTAAAGTAGAGAAAACATGTTTATTGCCTACGCAACGTGCCAAGGAAGGCACTTGACTGTGTGACCAGCTAACTTCCATGGCATATATGGTAGCAGGAACTCATCTTTCAAATAAGCTTCATTGAGATTGCAAAAATTGACACAAACTCAGATTTGCCCATTCTTTTTATTTACTAGAACAACACTAGAGATCTTTCTTGGAAACCTGATTTCTTGGATGGAGTTGGCTTATAGCTACTTGTTGATATCATTAATGATTTGTAGCTCTAAGTCAGGTCTGAACTTTCTTAGTGCTTGCTTTACTAGCCCTTGCTTAGAGAGATCTGTAAAGAATGCATTGCAATATTTGGATCTAACTCAGCCAATATCCAA
Organism: Pouteria campechiana; assembly: GCA_036873735.1. Lineage (NCBI taxonomy): Eukaryota > Viridiplantae > Streptophyta > Magnoliopsida > Ericales > Sapotaceae > Pouteria > Pouteria campechiana. Next base: position 11,278 of record JAYJMB010004599.1, on the reverse strand, counting down.
ATCCAACTCAGGCATTTCATAATATGTCCATGTAAAGACATCTTTGAATTTCTTAAGAAAATCCTTTAGCAATTGCTTTTCATGTTCTAACAAGGATTTGGTGATGAAGTTAAGGCACTTATCTTAGTCTGTACCTAAGTTGAACTCTTCAAGTTCATCGATTATTAGTTGCCTACCATCTTCTAACCCTAGTGGAGCTAAGCCACAATTTATTTCTTCTAATGAAGAATTGGAGTCATTATCTTCATCTTCCTCTAAATGATCAGGGTTTGGCTCGTGATTGGACTCATGCGTATTGTCATCATGAGTCTTACTCCCCATTTCTTGCTCTAATTTTGGAATTGATGTGTCATCAATGACTTCTCTATTAACTCTATTATTAGGTCCCTCCAAATTTATTTATGATTCTTTATCATCGAACTAAGATTCTTCCTCTTTTGTTGATGTATGGTGAGAGGTGGAAACCATGTAACAATGTGTAATTGTTGATAAGGTGGACAACATTTTTAACATCTTGGACTCAGTAAGAGCTAACTGATAATCCCACACAGTGGGACCAATAGTCGACCTAATACTCACATATGAGCAATCCGAGGTATACTCCTCATCACTGTCCACATCAATATCATCGTCCGCACCAAGAGCTATCCAATCTCTTGGATACCGGAGATGTTTAATTTTTCTTTGATTGGAACTAGAATGAGTAGATCAGTTATTGACATATAGGGTTCATTAAGATAAATGCCAAGGAGGTCAATCATGCTTCTACATCCCTTGCTGAATTTCTAACATTTTTTAGTAGACAGGAATTTATTGGGGCAAAGATTAGTAGTATGATATTGTCCATAGGGCAAGCCCATCTTCTTGAATACTAATTTTTCTTTTTTTTTTATTGGGACTATGGCTCAGGTTCTTTACCCTAAATGTTTTTTGACTTAGCCAGTCAAGTAAGTGGCCAATTATACTCGACCAACATGGATTGCAATCTTCCTCCTCTAATTTCCCATCTACTGCTTTTGATGCTGAGATTGGAGGATGTCTCGTGCTTTGCTTGATTGGGGTTCCCCATGTTAATCTCAAAATGCAATGACTGTATTATTTTTGAGACTACTTGAGGGTAGCTTGGCATTTAAGATGACAATGTTACAGTAGTTGTTATTCTCCTTGAACCCGGAGTATTAATTTGGAATCTGGTGTTCTCGACCGATGCCGGTTGTGATAGATATAAGCTTCCAAAGAGTTCGCAACTTGATTCTTATAAAGTCTAGTTGATGAGGGTATGGCTTACCCTCTGCCTATTGATGGCCTAGCCAACCCTCTTCCACATCCTCTTCCAAGTGGTCTTAGTATAAATGTCCCAGCCTAGAAGGCAAAAGATTATGAAATTGCAGAATTTGTAATTGACCTCTAATTGAACACATTTAGAATTGGCGGAGCTAGTGCTGGAGCAGGAGTGACCAAGTGCTGCGATGGTTGTGGAAGGTGAACCAATGAACTCTATTCATCATCATCATCATCTACTTGGAGCACTTCTAGCTCTTTCATGAGTTTCAACTTGTTTTCTCGTGAGATGCTTGTTGCAATTTCAAAGCGTGAAGATGTGGGTGGTGGAACCACTGGAATGGAACTGTCTGTGGAATTATAGCTTATGATGAGGGTCCTTCTAATGTGGACCCTTATCTTTTGGCAGCAAACTATTATTGCCTTCTATCCACAGTTGGCTTGGCTGATTCTTTTGGCTACTCTGGTTCATTCGGTGTTAGTTCATAGTATTGGACTTCTCAGAAGAACTTTTCTGAAATTGTGAATAGCTGAACATTAGCTGATATGCGCCTCATTATGCCATACTAGTAGAACTTAAAGCATTAGGGTGCTGTGGATGCCACAACTTGGTATTGATGCAACAATGACCTACCAAGCAACAAATTGTAGGACGTTGGCACATTAATAACATGACAATTGACCTTTGTGAGAAATCCTCGAATATCAAGACTCAAGGTGACAATCCCTATAGTCCTTTGGCTTTCTTCGTTAAAGCCTTGGATCACAAGGGTGGTGCTTTTGAGCACAAATGGACACATGTTGATACACTTTAATACTTTGAATGAAAAAATATTCACCACAGATCCTGGATCCAGCATAATGTGATTAGTCCTTTCTCCTGCTAGATTGCCACTTACAACAATGGATGATTATGCTCTGTACTTCCAAGCAATAAGTTATCATCTATGAAATTGATGGTACAGTTGTATTTAGTTGTATTAGTAACCTCCGCCAGGTACAATTCCTTGATGGACTTATCTACTAACGCATTTATGAGCGCTTGCTAATTCTCCTTAAACAGCTGTAGCGTGTCTTATATACTCAGCCTTGCTAGGATTCTATGCAAGTGAGCAACGACGTAATATTCTAGTTTCTTTATCATCCTAAGAGCTTCCCTTTCTTCATTGGGGGGACAAGGAACTCTAGGCACTGGCTCTTCTTGCATTAGTGGCTTTCCTTTGTCCTAAGTTGTATTCCTCCCAGATCGTAACACAGCCATTGTTTTAGGTGATTTAGATGCTTCTTGTGGAGCATTCTCTTCATTTGGCATGATGTTGGTCATATTGCAAGACACCTCCATAGGTTCTGATGGCTCTTGGATCAATAGCTTGAGCAGCCCAAGAAATGAAGTAGGTACCTCCTTAGGTAATGGAAAGGCCTTTCCCAATGCGATAATGCATTCTCATGTTATACGTCTTTCCTCTTGCAATACAAGGTAATAAAGGCGAACATTGCTCCATCTCAAGGCAAAATCAGAAAGATGTTCCCCTTCAAGAGGATGAATTCCTTGCACTTATGCCTTAGAGAACTGAGAAGTGTAGCTATGAAATCTGTGTATGAATGCTTCACTCAACACCTCCCAAGATCTAAATGATTCGTCTAACATTGTTATAATCCACTTTAGGGCATGGCTATTAATAGCTAGTGCAAATTGAAAGCTCTTGATTGCATATGTCTCATTCTAGGACATCATTTGCACCAAGGCTTGATATTGGAACAAGTGTCCAATCGTGCCCTTGTAGCCTTCTTTAAATAGTTTCATCATGATCCATCCTATGTAATGAATTTGCTTAATTTCTGGAATTGCCTTTAAAATAGGGGCCTTCATATAGTGCAAGTATTCGAGGACCCTTGCAATGTGCAATTCTATGAACACTTGCTCCTTTGGTGGGTCATCCTACACCTTCATCTTCTTCTTTCAACTTGATCGAAGGCCTCTATGAAGTTGGATTACATTCAATGGTGAAAATAGGCTCTCTTTGCTTGGCAAAGATTGATTTCTTCTACCTTTGGGCAATCAAGTGATTGTAAAATACTCCAAGCAGTGTCCCTCCATTTGTAAATATAATTGGTTGTATTCTTGCCAAAATGCTAGTCTAGTTAATAAGAGATTTCCTGATTCCTGCCTTTCTTTTGGAAAGAAGTATAGTAGAAATATATCTTGCAAGGGGATCCACTCTTTAGCACCCTGTACTACAAAAAAAATTAGAACCAATTCTTCTTCACTTCTAGAGAAAGTGAGTTTTTAAAATTCTAATGCATTTTTTTCAAGGTCTAAACTTTCTCTACAACACTCATCACCATAGCGGAGGTGTGTGATCGGTGAATCACCAACATTGAATAAATTAAACCCTTGATGCTGGTGCTCCCTCTAGCGGTCGTGCCTTCTACGAGAATGTTCTTGCTATCTATTTAGCCCGCTTATGGAGGCCCCACCTTCACCAATGTGATAGTAGGATGCTACTACTGGATATTCAAATAGATTATCTTCATCAAGGCTTGGGTTACTCTCAGTTCTCAAGTCTGGCAAGTTATCCCAAAATGCCGCCCATACCTCATTTGTAGCTAATGAAAGCGATAGTGATGACCCCCAAGCATAAAGTTTTGGGCACCTTGATCAACATGGGTTCTAATTCTCTTATTCCATACCATTTTCTTATATAAAGATTTAAGCCTCTTGGGCTAGAGGTAATCCCCAATAATGTATGGTTGAAACCATGATGGCCAACAATGTATCATTTTGGGATATGAAAATAAATCCTTTAGGCACTCTTCCCTTTCCTTTTGCTTTGCATGCTTAATTTGGTGATTCAGTTCCTTGCACCTCATTAACAAGACCTCTGGGATGTCTTTTGGGCAAACAAGATACCAACCTTGTCATCGACCATGACTTCCCTTTGCACCTATTAGCTAGAGGTTTTGGAGAACTGATGATCAAATTCTTGCTCTAGCATTGCTAAATCAAAAATTTCTTTCACTGATATGTTGTTGAATGTCACCTGTGCATCCTTCTTTAGTGTACTGATTCTACTCTTTATGCAATAGTTAATAATTCTCCTTACTGTCTTGCATTTAATCATCGGATGATTGATACCTCAATGGTAATGGCAATATGGGGAATGGTTCACCTTATCTGCTTCCATTAGGAACAAGAACACTGGTAGCTTTATATTGCCTAATTAAATGAGCCCCAATAAAATTGGTACCACCTCCATATCAAAGTACTAGTATTTTGGCTTTGGGATCTCCCTTTTCTTTGGCTATCTATCATTACCACCAGTTTTGGTCTTAGGTATTGATAGAAATGTTTGGTTTTCCTCTTTCTGGTTCTTTCTTCTTAGGCCAAAAAGTGTTTTCTTTCTGCTTGTTATTCTAGATTTTACTCTTTCCAAAAAGGGAGAGTAGGAATTCCTTTAGACTTGCCTTATTGGCTAATGCCCAAAAGGTGGTGATCTGCTCGTTCACCAGAATTGCAAGGTCGACCTCGATACCATTGCAGCTGGGTAGACTCTTTGTTCCTCTATTAAGGTTGCCTCACATTTGCTATCTTACTTTTGTTGGCGAGAGCTAAATTCCTCTACTGGTTTATTCCTTTGCTTCATGAGGGAGAGATCTGCCAATTAGATATCTTTCTTGGTCACAAAGAACCTTACAAGAAATAGGTTTTACATGTCATTTCAGGTCTTCATGGACCTTGCTAGTAGTGTTAAGTACCATTAGAATATAGGTACCTTAAGTGATGAGCTGAATAATCTTAAGCAAAGATTGTGATAGATAATGTAGTTTCCCATCTTAAGATTGAAGAGGGTGAGATGGTGGTGGGGATCATCCATTCCATCAAACGCATGGAAGTCTATCATTTGGAAACCTGGTGGGAATGGCTCATTAGCAATCTCTGGGGATATGGTCGATGATATATGTTTGGCATTTAAGAAGGCAAGTTTACTTTTCATTAAGCCATCCAGTCATTCATCATCTCATTAAAGTGTGTCGTCAGATCTGGGTTCATCTAATATGGTTGTACCTGTGCATTTGCACCAAATGGTTGTGGTGGAATGTTCTCACCAAATGGCTATGCACAAGCATTAAAATTGGGCAATTGCTGAGGTGAAGTAACTGGAGAAGTGAGGGGTGAGTCATCCCCTCCTATGGAGTCCCCTCTTGGCGAGTTAAAAACAAATGATCCTGGCGGTGTGACTGTTCCCATCGATAGAAGGTTGAGAGGATGTTAGATGGTTAGCTAAGATTGGATGTTTGGCCAACATTCCATTGTGCATATACCTCCCTTAAACACTAATTTTCAATTTCAAATTGTTCCAATTATCTCATTATTTCTTCCATGGAAGTAGAAGCTACATTTCCCTTAGCCATATAAGATGTCACTGTTAGTATAGATTGGTTCTTGTGCGTTAATTGGTGCGGAGATGTAGACACTTGATCTTCTCTCCCAATGTCCTCTAATAGAGAATGGAACATTCGGGCAAGCACCATAGATCTAGCCATCGACATCATGACCATTCTCAGATAAGTTGGGCTGGGTAATGCCGGTGATAAGTCCTTGTCAGCTGAAGTGGTGCAAACACTAACGAGCTGCACCTTCCTCTTCTTTTGTTCTCTTTTCTTTGGGCTACCAAAGTCAGCCCTTCTTTCTATTTTCTCTACTTTCATTGCCTTTCTTGGTGTCTAAAGGATGCCTATCCTAATAATTTCTCTCCTCTAAGAATAAGAGAGATTTGCTAGGACAACAAACATAATATTTCCCAAGTATTTATCCTGGGATGGAGATGGACTTTTTGCTGTTGCAATGTGCTTCTCGGAAGGTAGCTTCCATCCATCCTTCTTTTCTTGGGATTTCAACTTGCCGAGTAACCTCTTTTTTGACTTTCCTTTCTTCATTGTCCTCTTCCCATACTTCCTGGGGTGATTGGAAGACTTAAGATTGAAGAGAGCCCCTATCTGCCTATAACGCCCAAGGCGTTAATTTTGAGACAATGTAGTAAGCTGGTATTTTAAGCCATTAGGCTCAGGAAGTAATTTTCAGTAAAGTCAATTGTATGAATGGAATGACTAATATAGCATGAGTATTTTGTGCAATGTAATATGTAGGAGCTATTGAATTGAAGTTTTAAGATGATTTTAGAGTTTTTGAGCCATTAAGTTGAGGGTTATCTGAAAAGAACTCGATGGATGATTTTCACCAAATCTTGGAAATTTCAATGAATGATTAGTTTTATATGATGTTTGAGGTGATTGAAAGTTGCTCATGTGAATATGGGTAGAGTTTGATGCTTAGAATTCATAAAGTTCATCAGTTTGAACTATATACTGGCTATAAGAAGAAAAAGAACTAAAATGGTAAATTTGAGCAAAAATATATTTATGATCTATATGAACGGCCTAAAATGATTATCATATGTATTGTAATGCATGTAGAACATTGGATTAGGCCTTGAGTGCAAAGTGGAATGAAAATGACTTACGGAAATTGTGTATAGCGAAAACTTTTGGTTAAAAATAATTAAGTAATTTTTGGAAATTGACTTCAAATAAAGTGGTAAATAGCATAAGCATATTCCATTTCATGTATACGAAGTGTGGGAAGTGATTGTTAGGATAATTGAGGTGTTTTATATGAAATGGGATTATGGGTGATATTTTATAGATACAAATTTAAATTTCTACAATTGGAATAGTATAAGTTATTACTTGAGTTTGGGATGAGAAAAATCTTATCAAATAATCATTTTGGAATGATTAATTATATTATTAATTGATATTATAAAGTAATTTGGGATGCTCTCCATAATTTTAGAGTTAGTTTATATGTTAAACATTAACATATGATGAATGGAAATTAAATATTACAATGGGGTCACTTGTGCTCAAATTTTGACATATTTATAAACTAATTTAGAAAATGTTTTCAACATGAACATTGTATCCCTTTAAGTCATCTTTTTAAAGAATTAAGAATAATATGAATCCGATGTCATATGAGAGAGATGTGGCTAAAACACTAAGACAATGTCTAGCTGCCAAATATTTGGCACATAGGCGCCCAACCAGCTGCCAAAGGGATAGAATTTTGGGTGCAAAGGTACCTGTTTTGCTGTAAAGTCAGCTAACCAACTTTTTCAAAATCTTTTTTGCTTCATTTTAACCCAATTCCTCATTCTAGTTTGTCCCTTCTCTTCCCCCGCACTCAAACCCCTATGATCCATCTCATTTTCCTAGCATTTGGCTAGAGATCTATCATATTTAAGATACAAAACCCATATTTTTGCATTAAACCCAAAATCCATTAATTTTGGTGGTAGAGAAAGAAGAAAAGCCTATTTTGCTACATATTATGGAGGATTTGGAGAATCTGAGGTTGAATCTTCTTGTTATGGTGGAAGATACACGTGAATGAAAAGGTAAATCTCTTTCTCCTAATTGAGTTCATGGTTTTTGCTTGATTAGGTTTCATACCCATTTGTGAATAGTAAATTTTGGGAATTTTGGGAAAGATGAATAAGTTTTGTTGCTTTATCATTGGGGAAAGGAATTAATCCATGCATAATGACGTTTTGAAACTAATGTGGGCATGAGAATTGTGATTTGACTCTATTAAGGTTTGAAGTAAACCATGTAAGTGGCTTTTGGGGGAATTCTATGAATTATGCCTATGAATTATTCCTAATTATCATGGGAAAATTGATTTAATTTATTAGTTATGCAATTTTGAGATAATATGAACCTGAGAAGAGCATGACTTAATTGAGGTTAAGAATAGGTTTTAAGTATAGAGTGTTTAAATAAAAAATTATTGAAATTAAAGGCTTAATTAGTATGTTTTAATGATTTTGTTCTATGTTTATTTGGCTATATGGCAAGTGTATATTGTTGATAATGAAAACCCCTTGAGATACTTTGTTGAGAGAAGAGTATTAAAATGATGTATATGAAAGTTGCAATGAAGTACCCCAAAGAAAAGTAAATTATGTGTAAAAAGATTTTGATTGTAATCCTAAGACCCAAAGGAAGTGGGATGAGGTGTTTGTATGTTGTGGAATGAAACTTCTTACTTTAGAAAGTTGTATTATGTTAGGGTGCAAATAGTTATTATATCATTGTGGAATATAGAACTTGATAATTAAAAACTATACATAGTGTATATTTGATAAAATGTTCAAATCTGACATATATGGTAATTCAATCAGTATCTGTTAGGATTATTGAGCACATGAGAAACTATGGAGCCTAATGAGTCAGAAAACTTGAAGATAATGGAATTGTACTCCCTTGAGGTAAGTAGGCCCCTTTTTTAAAATATGTGTATGAGTGAATTAGGGATATGTGATATCCCATTTGTTGTATCTAAGTGTGTGTGATTTGGCTGGGGATAATGAGTATCCTAAACTTGTTTAGATTGATATTAATTGAATTGTTGGGAATCATGGATGTGCCTTGAGTTGAATTAATTATTGTTCACTTTGTAATATGAATATGTATGACTCTTTGAGGATAGAGATTATGCTCTAATTTGGATTAGAGATAGTTATTGTATGAGATATGTTTGTGAATAATACTATCAAAGATCGATGAATGAAATAAAATGGAAAGTTGTATATGTTTTGGATATTGTGATGTATACGATTGAGTTAAATTACAGGAAATGTATGTTTGTGGAATATTAAGCATGAATTGGATACAAGTTGGATTTGATCATATGTTATTGAGATGTTAATTATTATTTTCTATAATACTTGCCTACTTATTGAGTTGCCCAGACTCATGATTTCTTATTTATTTTTTTAGTTGACATGACAAGCAAAGAATTACAACTGTGGGTTGGAACTGATGGGCATTGCTTGAAGAAGTCTTGGTGATATGAAAAAATGTTCTGGTTGTAATCCCCTTTGAGTTTTAGTACAATTAAAATTACAATTGTTATCAGAGCCGACTCCCAAAGTCTGCAAGTAGTGTGTGCCATGAGGACATGGCAGCTCCCAAGGGGGGGTGGATGTAATATCCCACATCGCCCGGGTGAGGGAGGGAGTCCTGAGATAAATATGTGGGGCTTAGTTGCAAAGGTGTCACCCATTTTGGCGAGAGGCAGGACGGACCCGAAAGGGTGTAGCCCTAGAAGGGACAAATCTGTGAGGGGTTGGTTCTAGCATTGTGCACTGGAATGGTACCCAAAGCAAACAATATACACTGAAGTGGCCGGGCTATTATAATTGGTATTAGAGCCTAGGACGTTTCTGTGTGATAAGTCCTAGGCACTAAGTAATAAGTATTGCTCCTCTATGTGATAGCACTAAACTCTCATGATGTCAATAGGGTATTAATGATTGGAAATGACATGCCATAGGAACTTATAAGAACTTTGAGTATATGCTAAATTGAAGGCGTGAGTAAGTAAATGAAGGCCATGTAAATGCTAATTGTGAAGTAATTGATTATGCTTAGTTGATGTAAATGAATTATGAATTGAAATGATATTGCATGACTACTACTGAGATGAAATGAAAGGGATAGTATTGTGATAAGTTGGATTGAAATGAGTAACTATACTAATGACAAATGTATACTATGCTTATAGTAGCATAGTAGAAGCGTGGAGATGGCTATATGAACTGTAATTAGACATATGAATATAAAGTCATATGGTGTATTTGAAATTGAAATGATGAAACTATTAAGCTTTTGATAGTTGCGTTGGAAGATTTACTTTTTCAGCTTTGTTTATGTAACTGATTTGTGGTGGAATCATTTGTTTCCTTTAAGCAATGGTTATATAAACTTTGTTGGCTATATCGATTGCTTTGATTGAATGTATCTAAGGAATTTTAAGTATTGTTGAAGATATTTTATAGATATGATTGATTATTGCAAATGATGACATGTCAATGTATGTATCATTGAATAACTTTGCTTATGAACTTTTTGGCTTGAATGAATAGTTGGACAGGGATAGTAAACCTCCCATTTGTTAGATTACTTGTGAGTTGTGGTAAGCAATGTGTTGATGCATTGAATTGGAAGTTTAAAAAGTATATTTATGTTGAGTGTTCATTTTGGACATTATGTATTTGGTTATTTATAGAATTGCACTAATGTTGTGATATTGTATTGTGTGAGAAAATGTTATGAATTGAAATTGATGAACTTTTATATATATCGGATAGGTATTTATGTATGCATGTACATTATTTTGGAAGCATATGTACTTTGCTTGTGGGATATGATGATGGGAGGTTGGTAGTTTGGTAAATGGATTGAAATTTGAAACTCTATTTGGGTAGAGGCATATGTGGCATATTTGGACTAAGAATAAGGATTGCATGCATACTTGGAACTAGATATCAGAATAATTTATGTAAACTTGGATTTAATTATTTGATTAAAATTCTGACATTTGGCCATTTAATTAAGGCTTGGATTTGGATGCCTCTTGGAACAACGTTAATATGTATTAAGATTTGGATACCTGCCAAAATGTGAATGATCTGTGTTTGAGGTTTGGGTACCTACTGGGATGACTTCCTTGATTCTTTATGATTCCTTTTAGGAATGGTCTATGTTGACCTATTATATGAGACCCAAGGATTGATCATGTGGACACAGTGCCAGGTTGGACCACCCCAATCAAAAAATTTCAAATGACTCGACACCCCTAGGGGTGACGGCTGCCAGGGTTGTAGTATGGTGGAATTTATGTGAATGGATGTCTAGAGAAAAAAATGATTAAAATGTAAATGAATGAATATATTATATAAAGTTTGACATTTATGGTGTATATAAGTAGACACATAGTATGTATCATCAAAAGACTATATCTAATTGCCCTAGCTGATGTTAACAGTGAACCTAAAATGCTTATGTTGCTATGATGGTGTAACGCCCCGCCCTCCTGGGGTCGTTACTCCACTTTACACCATAAATCCACATGATAATACCATGATTTTTC
>JAYJMB010004598.1:0-12822 GCA_036873735.1 Pouteria campechiana | reverse complement strand
TATTTAGGAATCAAATAGGTGCAAAAGATGAAGTATTAGGAGAATAAAATATGACATTTTGCATTCTCATCATTTTTATACATTTGATGGAATGGACGATCCTTAGTACCATCTTACGCTCTTCAATCTTAAGATGGGAAACTACGTCATCTATCATAACCTCTGTTTAAGATTCTTCGATTCCTCCCTCAAAGGGCTTGCATTCCAATGGTACTTGATGTTACTTACGGGGTTAGTCAAAACTTGGAATGATATGCAAAACCTATTCCTGGCCAGATTCTTTGTGACCAAGAAAGATGTTACATTAGCGGATCTCATCCTCCTGAAGTAGAGGAATGACAAACTAGTGGAGGAATTCATCTCTCACTGGCAAAAGGAAGCTAGCAAATTTGAGGCAACCTTAACAAAGGAACAAGAATCCACTTATGTCATAATGACATTAAGGTTGACCTCTCGATTCTAGTGAATGGGTAGATCACCACCTTCCGAGCACTAGCCAATAAGGCAAATCGAAAAGAATGTCACCTCTCCCTCTCTGAAAAAGGTAAAGTTTAGGATGATAAGCAGAAAGAAAACATCTTTTTGGTTTAGAAAAAAAGAACCAAAAAAAGGCAAATTGAACATTTTTGTCAATGCTACTAAGACCAAATCTAGTGATAATGACAAATATCCAAAGAAAAGGGAGATCCCAAAGCCAAAATACCAATACTCTGATGAGGAGGTGGTTCTAATTCTATTAGGGTCCATTAAATTAGGCAATATGAAGCTACCAAAACCCTTATTCCTAGCAGAAGCAGATAAGGTGAACTATCCCCTTTACTGCCATTACCATCGGGGTATCAATCACCCAACAATTAAATGCAAGACAGTAAGGAGAATCATTAACCATTGCATGAAGAGTGGAATCATTACATCGAAGAAAGATGTGTAGGCAACGTCTAACAATATATCAATAAAAGAAATTCTTGATGTAGCAATGTTGGAACAAGAGTTTGATCATTAGTTCCCTAAAACCTCTAGCCAAGAGGTGTAGAGAGAAATCATGGTTAATGACGAAGGTTGGGATTTTGTTTACCCAAGGACATCCCACAGATCTTGTTAATTAGGTGCAAGGGATAGAATCGTTAGATTAAGCATACAAAGCAGAAAGAAAGGGAAGAGCATTTGAAGAATTTATTTTCATATCCCAAAAGAATACATTGTTAGCTATCATGATTCTAACCACACATCATAGGGGATTACTTCCAGCCCGAGAGACTCAAATCTTTTTAAGAAAATGGTGGAAAAAAAGAAGAGAAGAGTTTGCCTTGATCAAGAGTAATCATAACTTTATGCTTGGGGGTCATAATCGTTGCTTTCGTCAGCTGCAAACAAAGTATGGACAACATTTTGGGATAACTTACTAGACTTGAGACCTGGGGATAACCCATGATTTGATGAGGATAATCTATTTGAATATCCAGTAGTGCCATCTTGCTTTTGCATTGACGAAGGCGAGTATCCGCAAGCCAGCCAAACAGGAAGTGAGAACATTCTTGTAGGAGGCACGATTGCCAAAGGGAGCACCGACGTCAAGGGTTCACATTATTCAATGTTGGTGATTCATCAACTACACACCTCCTTTGCTATGCTGATGAGTGTTGCAAAGAAAATCCAGATCTTGTAAAAATGCATCAGAATTTCGAAAGCTCACTTTCTTTAGAAATGAAAAAGAACTAGTTCCAAACTCTGGCAGTATAGGGCATTAGAGAGTGGATCCATTTGGATGATATGTTCTTGTTACACTTCCTCTCCAAAAGAAAGGAAGGAATCAGGGAGTCTCTTATTAACTGAGACTAGCATTATGGTTAGAAGATGACTAATTATATTCACAAATGGAGGGACACCACTTGGAGTGATCCACAATCACTTGATTGCCTCTTTGCTTGGCAAAGAGAGCCTATTTTCACCATCGAATGACATCTAGCTTCATAGAGGCCTTCGATCAAGCTGAAAAGAAGAAGATGAAGGTGATGGATGACCTGCCAAAGGAGTAAGTATTCGTAGAATCGCACGTTGCGAGAGTCCTTGAATACCTACACCACATGAAGGCCCATATTTTAATGACAGTTCCAAAAACTAAGCAAATTTGTTATTGAGGGTGGCCTATGATGAAATTATTCAAAGAACACTACAAGGTTGCGATTTAACACTTATTCCAATATCAAACCTTATGCAAATGATGTCCTAGAACGAGGCATATGTGAGGAAGAGCTTCTAATTTTTACTAGCTAGTAATAGTCATGCCCTAAAGTGGATCACAACATTGCCAGCCAAATTATTCAAATCTTTGGAGGTATTGACTAGAGCATTTATACATAGATATCAGGACTACACTTCTCAGTTCTTAAGGCACAAGTGTGAGAATTTAATCCTCTTAAAGGGGAGGATCTTTATGATTTCACCTTGAGATGATGTAATGTTTGCCTTTATTGCCTCATGTTGCGAGAAGAAAGGCGTATAATATGGGAATGCATTGTTGCATTGGGAAAAACTTTTCCATTGCCTAAAGAGGTACCTATTTTATTTCTTGGATTACTCAAGCTACTGATCTAAGAACCATCAGAATCTATGGAGATATCTTATAACATGACCAATATCATGCCAAATGAAGAGAATGCTCTACAAGAAGCATCTGAATCACTTGAAGCAATGACCGTATTATTATCTGGGAAGAATATAACTCAGGACAAGGGAAAGGAGCCAATGCAAGAATAGCCAGTGCCTGAAGTTCTTTATCCTCATGTTGAAGAAAGGAAAACTCAAGAGCTCACAAATAAACTAGAATATGATGTCGTCGCTCACTTGCATAGAATCCTGGTAAGACTGAGTATATACAATGCACTACAACTCTCTAAGGAGTCTTAGTAAGCGCTCATAAATGCGTTGATAGATGAGTCCATCAAGAACTTGTACTTGGCAGAAGTTGTTGATACAATTGAATGTAATTAGACCATCACTTTCACAGATGACGATTTATTACTTGGAAGTACCGAGCATAATCGTTCATTATTTGTTAGTGGTGATCTAGCAGAAGAAATGATTAACCATATAATGCTAGATTCAGGATCTGTAGTGAATATTCTTCCACTTAAAGTACTAAAGTGTATCGAAATGTGCCCATTCGTGCTCAAAAGCAGCACTCTGGTGATTCAAGACTTTAACCAAGAGAGTCAAAAGATTATGGGGCCTATCATCTTGAGTCTTGATATTGAAGGATTTCTCACTAAGATCAATTGCCATGTCATGAAAGCGCCAACGTCCTCTAATTTGTTGTTTTGAAGGCCATGATTACACCGGTACCAAGTTGTGGTATTCACGGCTCACCAATGCTTTAAATTCTACCAGGATAGCATAATGAAGCGCATATCAGTTGATGTACGACTACTTATAATTTTAGAGTCATTCCTCTCAGAAGCCCAATATTATGAGCTGACATCGAATGAATCGAAGCAGGCAAAAGAATTGGTCAAGCTAACTAAGGATAGAAGGCAACAACCATTTGTTGCCACAAGGCAAGGATCCACATCATAAGGACCCTCTTCACAGGCTATACTTCCACAGGCAATTCCATTTTTGGTGGTTTCGCTACCAATGTCTTCGCACTTTGAAATTGCAACAAGCATTTCACAAGAAGATAAGTTAAAACTCATGAAGGAGCTGGAAGTACTACAAGTGTATGATGGTAATGAAGAGGTCATCGGTTTTGCATCCACAATTGTTGTAGCACCTGATCACCCCTGCTCCAGCACTAGCTCTGCAAATTCAGAATATATTCAACTGGAACCTAATTGCAACTTCCTCAACTCCACAATCCTTTTCCTTCCAAGCTAGGACATCGACACCAAGACCGCTTGGAAGAGGATGCGGAAGAAGGTCGGCCAGGCCATTAATAGGCAGGCGGTAAGCCATACCCCCACAGGTAGACTTTATGAGAATCAAGTTGCAAGCTCTTTGTGGACTTATATGCTGCCACGACTTGCACAAGTTGAAAACACCCGGTTCCAGATCAATACTGCAGGTTCAAGGAGAATAACAACTACTTCTCTAATATTGTCACCTTTAGTGCCAAGCTATTCTCAATTAGCCTTGGAACCAACACTAGGAACCCCAATCAAACAAAGTAAGAGAATCTCCAAATTTCAACACCAAAAGCAGTAAATGGGAAATCAGAGGAGAAAAACTATAATCCATGTTTGTCTAGTACAATTAGTCACTGACTCGACTAGCTGAGTTAGAAATCATTTAAGGCAAAGAACCTGAATAATAGTCTCAAGCGGAAAAAAAAAGATTAGTATTCAAGGAGATGGGCTTGCCTTATGGACAATGTTGCACTTTTGATCTTCTACCCAAGAAACTCCTATTTGCCAAAAATTTCCAAAAACTCAATAAGGGATGTAGAAGGATGATTGACCTTCTTAGCATTTTTCCTGATGAACCTTATATGTCGGTAACCGATCCGCTCATCTCGGTTCCAATCAAAGAAAAATTAAAGGGTCTCCGGTATCTAGGAGGTTAAACAAGATGATGATATTGATATGGATAGCAATGAAAAGTATACCTCGGATTGCTCCTGTGTGAATATCAGGTTGATTATCGGGCCCACTATGTGGGACTATCAATTAGCTCTTACTAAGTCCAAGATGTTAAAAACGTCGTTCACCCTATCAATAATTGCACATTATTATATGATTTCTACCTCTTACTATGCATCAACAGAAGAGGAAGAATTTAAGTCCGATGACAAATAATCATAAACAAATTTGGAGGGACCTAATGATACAGACGACAAAGAAGTTGTTGATGACCCATCAATTTCAGAATCAGAATAAAAAATGGTGAGTAAGACTCATGAATACAATACACGTGAGCCCGATCACAAGCCAGATCCTGATCATTCAAAGGAAGAAGAAAATAATGACTCTGATTCTTCCTTAGAAGAAATAACCTATGGCGCAACTCCGCCGGGGTTAGAAAATAGTAGACAACCAACAATCGATGAACTTGAAGAGTTCAACTTGGGTACCGATGAAGATAAGCACCTTACTTTCAGCTAAATCCTTACCAGAATATAAAAAGAAATTGATAATAAATCTCCTTAGAGAATTCAAAAATGTCTTTGCATGGATATACTCTAAAATACCTGGATTAGATCTGGATATTGTCATGCATTCTTTGCATATTTCTCCTATCAAGCGGCTAGTGAAGCAAGCACCAAGGAAGTTCAGACCTGACTTAGAGCAACAAATCTTAATGAGATCAACAAGTTGCTGGAAGTTAACTTCATTTGAGAAATCAAGTTCTTAAGATAGATCTCCAGTGTTGTCCCAACAAAGAAAAAGAATGGGCAAATATGAATTTATGTTGATTTCTGCAATCTCAATGAAACATATCAAAAAGATGAGTTTCTACTGCCATATATGGAACTCCTTGTCGATAGCACATCGCTCTATGACACGTTCTCATTCATAGATGTTTACTCTGGTTATAACCAAATAAAGGTAACGTTGGCAGACGAGGCGTCTACTGTATTTCATACTCCAATTGACGTCTTTTGCTATAAAGTTATGCCATTTGAATTAAAGAATGCAGGAGCTACCTATCAAAGAGCTATGCAAGTTATTTTTCATGACATCCTTCACAAATATATTGAATGTTATATCAATGATTTGGTGGTAAGATCCAATGGTCATGATTAGCACCGTCAGGATCTACGCACTGTCTTTACACAACTTAGGAAAAATAAGTTGCATATGAACTTGCTCAAATGTGTATTTGAAGTTAGGTCAGGCAAGTTCATGGGATTCATTGTTCATCATCGAGAATTAAGGTAGACCCACAAAAAGTAGAGGCAGTCACAAAGATGCCTCCCCCAAGGAACCTAGATGACCAAAGAAGTTTGCAAAGTAAGCTATCTTATATCAGAAGATTCATTGCCAATTTAGCAGAAAGATGCTAGCCATTTCACCATCTACTAAAGAAAGATGTGGCCTTTATTTGGGATGAAGCTTACCAAAAAGCTTTCGATACCATCAAGGAATTGTTTCGCAACCCATCAGTCTTAGCTGCACCAGCTAAGGGTAAACCACTTATTTTAGACATCTCCACGAGTGAGCAATTGCTAGGAGCATTGCTCACACAAGAAAATCAAGATAGTAAGGAGTAAATATTATATTACCTTAGTCTTCGGTTGATTGATGTAGAATGTAATTATTTTTCAATTGAAAAGACATGCCTTATCTTAGTGTTTATAATCCAAAAGTTAAGACATTATTTCCTAGCTGATGAGGTTCGGTTAATTTCTAAAGCAAATCCACTCAAGTTCTTGATCACTCGTCCTATGCTATCGGGATAGTTGACAAAGTGGTCATTACTATTATCAGAATTTAACATCAACTTTATCCCACGAAAAGTGATAAAGGACAAGTCTTGATTGACTTTTTGGCAGTGCATCCAATGATCAAGTCGTTGTGTAAGAAGACTTACCAGATGACAAAATATTCATTGCCTAAATCAACACCCCCTGGCAAATGTACTTTAATGGTGTTGCCAAATTTGTCGGTACTGGCGTTGGGATTGTCATCATCTCACCTTAGAAAGACATCCTCCCATATTCTTTCTACTTAGGAAATAATTACATTAATATTGAAGTGGAGTATAAGGCACTGATCTTAGGACTTCAAGTTGCCCTCAACTTTGACATTACAAAATTGGATATCTTTGGTGATTCAGAATTAGTAGCCAGACAATTAACCACTGAATATGAAGTTCACCAGCCTAATTTACATCAGTATTATGATATCGTGCAAGAGATATTGGATCAGCTTTTTCAAGTCAGCATTGGGCATATTCCAAGAATCGAGAATACTATTGCTAATGCTTTAGCAAACTTGGCAACCGCTCTGCCGTTTCTAGAGGCGAAGAAATTATTATCAAAATTGAGCAATGAAGCCATATTCTTGACTCATATGATGAGGAGACAGCTAAGTGAGTGAAGTGCGTGGCCTGCATGGACAATGGATGATTAGCGGATCTCGTACATAGACTATTTGCAATATGGAATCCTTCTAGAAAACTTGCAAGAAAGATTAGTTTTAATAAAAAAAAGCTACTCGATATGTGTATTATAATAATACACTGTATCACCAGGCATATGATGGACTCTGGCTCCATTGTCTTAATGGGGAAAAGATTCAATATGCATTCATGCAAGCGCATTCTATTGAATGCAGCGGGCATCCATTCAGTCAAAGATTATACAAACGGGTCAAATGCCTAAGATACTACTGGCCTACTATAGTCTCAGACTCACTACAATTTACTAAATCATGTCTCCAATGTCAACTTTATGGGAATATGCAACACATACCACCATTATGTTGGGTACTGGTAAGCATCTCTTGGCCATTTGCATAGTAAGGATTTAACATTATTGGCCCCGATCAACCCTTCATCTTCTAAGGGACATGCTTATATTCTGGCAACAACTGATTACTTCTTCAAATGAGCAGAAGCTAACTCGTATAAGAGAGTTAGAGCTAAAGAAGCAATCAAATTTATCAAGTTCAAGATCGTGTATCGATATGACAACCATTACCAGATTACATCGGATAATGACACTCCATTCAGAAATGAAGAAATGGAGAAGTTTTATCGCAAGTAAGGTATCAAACATATATTCTCTATACCATATTAT
The DNA here is from genome assembly GCA_036873735.1 of Pouteria campechiana. Classification (NCBI taxonomy): domain Eukaryota; kingdom Viridiplantae; phylum Streptophyta; class Magnoliopsida; order Ericales; family Sapotaceae; genus Pouteria; species Pouteria campechiana. The sequence goes on along the minus strand of JAYJMB010004598.1, from coordinate 5,087 downwards.
CTATAAGAAAATTGCCAAGAAGAAGCGTTCAATAAGGCTATTCTAAGGATTATGAGAAGAATGACAAATAAGAACAAGCGGCGATGACATCTCAAATTGCCAGAGGCGCTTTGGGCTTATCGCACCACTCACCGGACAATAACTAATGCAACTCAATATTCTCTAGTATTTAGGGTAGAAGCGGTCTTGCCCTTGGATGTGCAATTGCCATCACTAAGAGTTGTAATGCACTTAAAGTTGACAATAGATCAATAAGCCAAGTTATGATTCGAGGTGCTTGATGCTTTGGATGAAAAGCGATTACAAGCCAAACCAAGGATGAAGTTATACAAAGCCTATATGGTCGAGGCTATAACCAATTGGTTAAACACCAAGCTTATCGCCCAGGTGATCTAGTTCTCAAACTAAGAACCAAACTAATGGCGGGTGACAAGTTAATTGGCAAATTTGAGCCAAAATGGGAAGGGCCTTACGTCATCCAAGAGACCTACCCCAAGGGCTCATATAAGATTACAAATAATAATGGTATAGAAGAACTACTTATTAATGGGCATTTTCTAAAGAGTTATTATACATGAGCTAGAAGGGAGCAAACACTGGGGGTATTTGCTTCCCCCTTTCCTAACTCCTATAAATGTCTTTCAAAAAACTTGATCTTTATGCATAAATTCAATTATCACTATGTATGAAATGTGCAAAAAGGAAAACATATCTTTTCATTTCACACAGCTTTGATAATTACAAATCTTCCCTGTTTGGTTCAATATCGTCTAGATCTATTCCAGGAAATTTCCTAAAAATCTTCTTCTTAGAGGAATTAAAGGCTTGCCTAAAATATCCAATCACTTGTTGAAGCAATATTTCTCAGTACTTAGGTTCCACAGCCAACAGCTCTAGGCATAACTAATGAACTTGAGAGAGCTCAGCAGTTACCTTTAGCAAATCAGCCTCCCTCTAGAAAGTCGCCTCTCTGCCCTTTAGATCACTGATTTTATGTTGTAGCGCCTTCTCCCTACTAGTAGCTCCCACCTCCAACCGAGCTAGCTGCTCCACCTTAGAATCTGTGGCAGCAATAGCAGCATTACGGTTAGCCTTCGCCTTAGCGAGAGTTTCTTCTGCCTCCTTCTAAGACGCCTCCACAGAATCTCACTCCCTGACCAAATCATCCTCTCTGGCCTTGAGGGTCGAAGTGATCTCTTCCAACTCTTGAAAAAGGTTCTGATCCTCTTCCAACTCTACTTCTAGAGCAGTGACTTTAACAAACTCATGGTCCTACCCATTTCAAACAGTTGAGGAGGAAGGTCTTCTCTGCCACTAATCCAGCTCCTCATCAGCCTCCTCCAGACACTCTGACTTGATACACACTTGATCCCAGACACTAGTAAGTTGCTGCATGCAGTGCCTCATCCGATCGATGAAATTTTGTCTTGTGATTAAGTTATATACAATTTTCAAGGCAAATTCCACCACCACGTCATCCCAAGGCATCTCAAAGGCCCGGGAGCAATTCGCAGGGTAAGAAAGCTTGGTTACAAAGATCACTGTCCTATCTAGATGCTTCAAGAGGGAAGTAATTGGGGTTGCTTCCTTATAAACAGAAGTGGAAGGAATGGTAGGTCGAGAGGATCCTAGATTAACTGGGGCAGCAACTCCACTCAATGGCATAGAACCAAGGGTAAATGTTGGCCTAAATGAACTTGAAGCTTCACCGTGGAAGCGTTGTGCTGAAGGAGCTAGGCTAGGACCAGAGTATGGACTCTTCAGAGCATAAGACAGTTGAACAAAAAAAACAAGCCTACAATAAAGCCGAAAGAAAAAAGTCAATACCTTCAAAGAAAGATGTTAGCACCTTCGTATCAATATATTATATATATAAAGCCAGGGAGAGAGGTACTCACTTGCAAAAGCGGTAGAAGGATGAGAGACATCATCAGAAGAGGACTTCTCAATAACTACTAAAGTTTCTTGCATTCTCGCAATCGCTGGCCTTCCCCAGACTTCTTCCATCTCCTCAACAGTAACTTCTGCAGACCATCTAGCTGCAGTCAACTTCAAAACTAGTATCGGGGCTGCACCGACTATAGGCTTGGAACCAGAAGAGACAGAAATAATTGAAAAAGGAATCATAAGGGAAGTCGGTATAGACAAGGAGGGATCAGAAGAAATCAGTGTAAAAGAAGAGGGATACATCACCCCTCCAGAGTGACCACCAACATTCCTTAGAGAAAGGACCCACTCCCCAATGGTGACCTCAGGAATGGAGGATGTAGGCGAGTTCACCACGATGGCTTGAACAGGTCTAAAGGAAGAAATTGGGGATGACTAAGAGGTACTTATATAGGAGGAGACGTCAACCAAACCGGTTTGCAGAGATCGTGCCTCCTCAACCATTTTTGGTTGAGGTTCTGGGACAACAGACCCCTCCCCAAATGACTCGGGAGAAGAAGAAGTGACACTGATGAAAACTTTCCTCTTTTGCCATTAGGCAACCGTTTTCACTCTAGGTTGCATGAGCGAAACTGATTGACCAATTGTGGGGGCACCTATAAGGGCAGAAACCTTCGCCTGACAAGGATTGACGCGAACATGAGAAAAAAGTTCACACTCTTCCTTTATTAGAGAGGTTAAGTTCGGTAACAAAGATTTCAAAGAAGGAAGAGGATTAGGAATAACAACTCCTTATCCGGAAAGTCACACTAAAAATTTGCTTGGCAATAGTGATCAACAGAAGACATAGCACCCACCGACAACCCACATGTAGACTTCAACCTATATCTTATGATGTACAAGTTGTGATATTCTAAGTGGGTAAGAAAAGATGGTAGGCGCTCCGGACTGATTGCCTAGATCATCGAAAAAGGCATTTCCCCCATTACTTTTACTTAAACCCAATGAATTTTCTAATCATCGTCCGGGTCAGTGACTCACATAAATAATTTTTGCTAAGGGGCACAGGGTGTAAGATAGAAATAATAAGGTGAGTGAGGAGCCTTACTCAAGGAAAAAATAGGCAAAAACATGGAAAGAGTAAAAATGAGAATTTTTCGAAGGTTATGAACCTACCGATAGAGACACAAGATATAATGCCAACTATTGGGGACTAATTGTCCTTGAGATATACCATACTCAGAAAGAAGAAGAGAAATGAAGTTGGTCTAGTCGAGAGGGAAACCCGCCTGAAGAGACCCTAAAGAAATGGGGACCAAATTTTTACATGGATGCCATGACAAGGTAGTAGGTTCTGGAAACACCCAACTCATACCCTCAAGCAAAGGGTAAAGTTGAAATGCATCCATGACAATGTTTGATAGACGCAGATGAGACCTCTCGACAGCTATGAGGAAGACAGACAAATTTTGACTGTGCAGAGGAATAAGAAGACAACGACAACTCAAAAATAGAAGGGATTAAGAAGAAACCAAGAGCCAGAGATGATTTTTTGTATCCATGGTGGCATTTTAAAGATGTCTCTCAATGAAACCATCTAGAGTTTTGTGTAGAAACCGAAGAAATAATAGCCTGGGGCTTCGTGAAAACTAGAAATCAATCATTTTCACATCCCATCGCATTTAAACTTCATACACGTGGACAAATAGAAGCATCGAAAGTTCATATTAGTACAGATATAGCTGCCACAAAATGATTAGCGTTGGAATTCAAAATATATATATAATAAAAAGCCCGCACAAAGATGCTTAAAACATAGAATTTCATATCCACCAAAAGTAAATGTTTGGGCAGAACTGCTTGAGCAGGAGCTGCAAGATTAAAAAAAATAGAAGAGTTCAACGAGGCGATCCTCAGAATTATTAGAAGAACAACATATATTGAATAAGCAGGATTGATATCTTAAATTGCCAAAGGCGCTTTGGGCTTATCACACCACTTACTGCATAACAACTAATGCAACTCCTTGTTCTTTAGCGTTCAGGGTAAAGGTAGTCTTATCATTCAAGAGGCTTATGCCAAAAGTTTATATCAAATCGTAAATAGTAATGGTATAGGAGCATTACTCACCACCTAAAGCATTACTATGCAAGAGTCAGAAGAGATCAAATACTGGGGGCATTTGCTCTCCCTTTCTAATCCTTGCAAATGTTTCTCAAGCAATTTGATTTACATGCAAAATTTAAATTATTACTATGTATAAAGGTTACAAAAAGAAACATGTCAAGAAGCAAGCATGAAGAGTATCAAAACAACATATTCATTGGCCTAATCGAGATTGGGAGCTGGCAAAATCTTCTCTTTTAATTCCATGACCATGTCTTCACCAGTCATGCTATAAGGATCGCTAGGTCTGGTATCCGGCTCTGAAACTTTTCTTGATGGTCTTTCTAAGATAGTAATCACTCTAGGGGTAGCATTTGTAGGTCAAGCATCGCAAATCTCCAAGGGAGCCAGTCAAGAGACCTATCGCCCTAGCAGATGATACTATGACAATAGGAGATGGAAGTACTTATAATAACATTGAAAGGTTATCACCAATAATTGGTGGATAAGCTTGCTGAGTTAAAGGCACATCTTGCAGGATTTGATGGCCAACTTCAAGTTCAACTTGATCCGTTGTGGCCTCATTGGCATCAAAAGGGGTAGGAGTAGCAGTGATCTCCTCCTATCGAATATTAGCCCCTATGTAGCCTAATTCAGATTTGTAGCTTAATGAGGAGGTTATCCTTGGATCCAAATTGCTTGGCCATCTATATGATAATGATAAAAGTTGTCCTCATAATGCATTACTATGTCTCATCTAATTGCAAGAGAAATAATAAAATTTGCAAAATAAAAAGAAAGCAAAGTATGTGCTTATAAGATAATAAAAAGAAAGAAAGGATAGAAGGAGAGCTGAAAATACTTACTCTAACTATTCTCAACAGGTTGATAATCAGGTGCTGTGTGAGAAGGGACATTGAGAATCTGACGATCAACCTCAGGCTCCTCTAGGTAAATGTTGTAAAGCTCACCATATCCATTCCACCCAACATCATTCACATCCGCTCTCTCAATATCTGATGGCTCAAATTTAATACCTCGCAAGTGCATGGTCGATGTATAGTCTAGTGTGCTTATGCAAGGGTCGATCCCAC
>JAYJMB010004597.1:0-12823 GCA_036873735.1 Pouteria campechiana | reverse complement strand
CCATCAGCGGGCCACAAAAAAAACATTGAATATATATATATATATATATATATATATATATATATATACACCTTGTATAGAAATCAAAATGCATCCAGCCATCGACCGTAAAATTGACTGTCCCATTTAGCTGAATATTTACTATGGTACGAGCATGTTCATTTTCAAACGAGGGCATGCGTGCACGGTATTGGCAAGTGCCATTTGTATAAATGTTGAACAGGTATACCCTTCTATAGAAATCACAATGCATGCAGCTATCGACCTTAATTTTGACTGTCCATTTTAGCTGAATATTATCTCTTAGGGGCATCTATGTTGATTTTCAAAGGAGCATATGCGTGTGCAGTGTTGGCATTTGGCACCTGCCATTAGTGGGGGTGTGGTGCGACAGAGCAGGCAGAGAACACTAGTGAGTTGGATTCTACGTAGGAGACGTACCATGACTGTCCTAAATGCTGCGGATGTACATGTCTATGTTCCCCGCACGGCTCATCTCTGAGCCCGCAATTAGATGGTTGGGAGTCGGTTGCGTGGTCAAAAAAGGCCATCTCCAATGGCACTTCACTTGACAAAGACCAATACGTTGCATCTTATGAATGTGTGGTGTGAGTGTGGTTGGTCCAACTCAAATAATTCAGCGACATGTTGATCATCCACACGACAGAATATTTAGATGGTACGCTTTGGATACCATTTTCAAGCCAAGTAATGATCACTACTTGGTTTATATACACACGGATTACGGCCTTCTAAATGGGCGACCATCATCTCTCCATGGATTTCCCGATGTTGGATAGATGGTCCAAGTTCAATGGTAGAGAATTATACTTGATTTTATTATCCACCTAATACTTATTATTATCTGGATGGTTTGAGTAGATTGGCATGCCACTTTCTAGATATGATTTTATACATAGCGCATGCCTGCGAACTTGAAACCTACAAATCACTCTATGCAGAGGGGGACAATATAACTTTCATTTGAAAAGGAATTGAAAGGGGACCAAAGCTGGCAATTGCGCCAAATGGGCCAGCTTGGAATCTGGCGAGACCCACTTGTACATTTTCAGCACAATCAAAGCCGAAGCCTGTGTCGGTGAACGTTTTTAAAACGGTAGTGCGATTAATTAATTGTTTCTTATCGCGATTAATTAACTTTCGTAGAGGATTTGTCTATCCTAATTTTGGGAATGGGGACAAGGGATTGGATCATAAATATCAATAGAGGATTTTGCCCATATTAAGAAGTTATGTGCGAGGGAGGTAGAAGTTTCCATTTTGATTTTTACTTTGAGGTGACACTTTCCTGATAACCGCATTTATAAATTTTCTTATCATTATTTACATTTTTTATTATGATTTTTAAATTTTTATTCATAACATTATTTTCTATTATATTGACATCAATATATATTTATTTAATTTTTTACATTATTTTTATAAAATCCCTCATCTTTTACCAATGTCCAAACGCACCCTGCTTTCTATATCTCCAAATACTATTTCCGGGACGTTGACATCATTTTGTGGAATTTGCTGTGACTGTCCACGTGTAACCCCGATGACATGCTGCCGGGACGAAAATGACCTTCTCTTTGACCCCACGTGGCTTGAGCCAAGTGGTAGCATTAAAGCAGTCATCCAGCACTTACTTCATTCAATTATTCTGCAATATCAAAATAAAAAAGGCTATAATTATTATTTTACAAAGAGTGGTTTCTCTAGTAGTCCAAATAATTGTAATCCATCATACGTTCCTTAATTTCAAATATCGAAAAGTCCCATGTATTGATAGTGCATGACAACCGGTAAACATTGCCGATGAACACGCACTCAAAGCTATTATCAATGTTTTACTCTGCCATACGCAGAATTAATATAATCATACGTCGGTCCAAGTAAAAAGTGCTGGAATTTGACTGATGTACGCAACCTGGGCACGTGATCCATAGGAAATTAGAAAATCAATAAAACAGTTTTTGGCCCCTTCCGCACATGACTCTCTCCCCAACATGCAGTATTTCCAAGCTGTCCCCATGAAGGCAAATTCCAGCCTACTGGCCAATCTGGCAGAAATATAGAAAATCCCAGCCGTTCATCGCTGGGCCCCACTTTTGAAAGCCCTCTAGCCAAAAATTCAGGCAGCTCCTGTGAATTTATGGCAAGTAGAGCTCTTGGCCAAGCCTAACCGTATACTTATCTTGTTCTTGCAAGATCCATTGGTTGATCTGAACGGTCTGTTGAGTTATCAGGGCGTGTCCAAGAGACCCCAATTGATGAATTGGCCAGGTCTTGCACACGTGCTAGGCTAACTTTTACTATCTCCCCACGCGTGTCCGCTTTGGCAAAAATAATATAATCCGGGAGTCATGAATGCGATGCTTGGTTGGTGGGGTTGGATTTGAATAATCGGGTGTCATTATTCTGGCCTCATTCCTTTCTTTAGGTAACTAGTTATTTCTTTTGAGTTGGATCACGGCCCTCGCCACATCATCACGGCCAATTACTCCAACACCCTTTTCTTGACCGTCCATCATTTCATTTAGAAATGTTGTCAATGAAACTTGGAGCCACAAGAGTAAAAAATATCTACACTCATTATCGCTTCCACCAGATGAACGGTTCAGATGTTCCATAAAACAAAAGTGGATTTGATATAGTGGCTGAGGCACTAGCTTCCGCCATGTACCCTCTCTTCTCTCCGCCGAGGCTGGCGTTTCAAAATCCAGCAATTGTAAAGGGCAAAGGGGTTTTCTCTGTTCTTCTTTTCGCTATTTTCTTTTTGGGGCTCTTATCCACTAGCAATAGTGACAGCTGAGTGTGATCAAGGCCCACTCAAAGAGTTGGTGGGATGTCTTTTTTTTTTATTATTATACAGGCATAAGTCAAAAATGCAGTCGGCTGCTGGCTATCTTACCAAAGGAAGAATATGTAAAATCAATACATAGATTATCGTGCCCCCACGAGCTTTCATCAGCTATCAAGGAGTGGGGAAAGAGAAGAAAACTCCTCTCCACTAAGTGGCACAAAGTGGGTCAGTTGACTGCAGATGGCCTGGTCTTTTCCTATATTGTTATTAGTAGTAGTGGTTCTTTCTTTTTGCCCTTGCTTATTTCTATTTCTATTGTGTTTATCTCTCAAAAATAACTGTTGGGGATTGGATGGTTCACACGGATTGAAATGTGATTCGTATTAATAACAGAATTGGTGCAAAGGAGGCGAAAGGTAACAGGGCTCAAACAGTTTGTACATCTGATGGGCCGCTCGAATATGATTGGATGATTGGAAAAATCTTTCAAGGTGGAGATCCTAAGGCATTTGATCAGTGGTGTATGAGTAGGCATGCTAATGAAGAAACATAATCATTTCATAAAGAAATTTCAATATTGGATGACGATGATCTTCAAAATCGTTGACTTTTTTTCTTTCTTTCTTTCTTCTTCTTTTTTTCTTTCTTTTGGGCTGTTCATCCTGCAGCGTGCGGCCCTTAGTTTGACTTTTTTCAAAGCTTGCTTAGCCCACTAAAGAAACCTTACAGATAATCAATCGATAACACCACCGGCCAAAGATTCATCCAACAGCAAGATAAAAATATCATATTTAAAAAAGGGTCAAATAATTAGGAATTATTCAATTCTTGACTCAGTATGTTAAACAACATGCAACGACATATAAAGGTATAATCATCAAGCTTGCAATTCTCTTCACTTCAATCGTAGTTTGATACAGATATTCCTTTATGGTTGCAAAAAAAGGTATAATCTCAAAGGAAATTTATGGTATAGCTGTCATATGAATATCATGATATTGAAGTTCACGTGGTAACATGATATATATTTTTCAGTACTTTCTAAAAGTGCCGAGATGAGGTAAGCCGCGAGAACTTTTTTGCAAATATTTTAAATAACATTTTGTTCATAATTGAAATATGCCACCAAGCAAGCTGTTATTGACCCTTCTCATTCAAACCTTCGCTAGCCAGAGGCCACCAAAGGGCAACAGACCAATGAACAAGGCTTTTAGTTGTCCTCAACCCGTTTTCAAGACAGGCTGCCGTCAGTAAAGTTGCCCTTGCGTATTCCCAACAATCCCTCCAAAACTAGGCTAGCACTACAAAAGCGTACTCATACTCAAGTAGTGCACTACTAAGACAAGGTATTGTGGTTTAATTTCATTTATATCTGACACAATTCTAAATGGCATGCTTGTTTATTCTACTTTGGAACTTTATTTTATATTTATCTTGGTGCTATTCAAGGCATACAAAACTATCATAAAAATATGGACCATCAAGGAAGTTAATCACGTCCTGCGACACAAAATTCATAAGCTGTTTGACTTGTTGATCCCAGTGGTTTGCTACAAATGGCAACATCGAATGGAGTGGAATGAAATAAAAATTATATTTTAGAAAAATTCCACTTTTCCAAGATTGATTTGACATTGTTTTCATAACAAAATTATTTTTTCATGTCATTATTAATATGTTTAATCATTACATTTATCTATTTTAATCTTATTTGCTTTTTGATTAAAATTGTTATAAATATTTTTTTCATTCTTTTCCATTCAATCAATCACTTCCCATGTGTGCTCCACTGTCCGCTCTTTCTGTATCTAACCTGGCTCTAACAAAAGGTCACAAAAGAAGCCACCATTGGAAAAAGTGATACACTTTGAGAAGCTATGAATGTGAAACACAAGTCTCCATCTTCTTTTATACTTTAGGGCTGAAGCTTCTATTGCGGCCCATGCTTGGCTGGGTTGGGAAAATTTTGACAAAGAGAGGTTTGGTGGATTGGAAAACCCTCTAAGGGTAATTCAAATATGCAATAATGGAGAAGAAATTTTAATTTCTTCTACTTTAGTTGATAAAATGTTTATTTATCCTAGTGAATTATATCTTTTCTCATAGTTAAATCCATCATTTTTATTATCAATTAACTTCTCAACAGAAAACTGTATCTAGTTTATTTTTACTTATTACTTTACTGACATCAATTTTACTTTTGATGACATTATGTATTTATTAGAATATTTAGGTAGACATGATATTCTTCCTAGCTAAATGTAATCAATTACAAGGTATTGTATCTTCTTGTATCATAGCTCAATTTTATGGGAATTTAAGAAAAAAGGAACCGTTTATTGATTTTCTGCAGAACACAGTACAAAATTATGGCATATACATACTTCTGGATAGATACAGTGGTTTTCACATCTTCTTCCAGATATATCATTTCGCCTTTCCAAGTAGCTGAGGGAACATCCTATCTTCGTTGAACAACACACCTGAAATCAGAAGCCGATTTTTGGAACATTAGCTTGAGAAGAACCTCAAGTTCATTTAGCCCCTTCAGCTCCCTCACCAGTCACGATAGCAGTTAATCTTGACCATTGAATCAAGACATGCATATCCATTCACATTGGATAACCCGCGCCAACACCTGCCTTCAGTCTTTGGAATCTGTCACATGTTTCGTGCATGTGTTTCTGCTTTCTACGCCATATCTCTAACATGTGTGAGAGATCTGAGCCATCCGAAGGATGGATGGTCAATGCAAAATGGATGAATCTTTAAAATCAGGCCAGCCATTATTCGCCACTGGACGTGGACCAAGCGTGAGGCCTTCCAACCGTCCATTGCTTCCACGAAGTAATCGTGCCCAGATATGAAATGACCAGTTGACGAAGCACCTGAGATACGCATGCGCCGCAATCGCCAAGGCGCGGAAACCGCTCTGCATGCCACGTGGACGCTTTGCGTAATGCTTCGCCGTACCAGGCTGCATTAAGGACGGAAAACCTGGTAACACTTGGACGACCAAAGTCAAAAGTATCGCCGCGCTCTGATCAGAAAGTCAACGCATCGGCAATAAGATAATCCACCCACGATTTTCACGGGCAGGAAAAAAATATTTTTTAAAATTACTTTAACCGTTATTCATTACTTGTATTATTAATAGTATTTTCTTTTTATTTTCTGTGTTTTCTTTTTCCTTTCTACTAAACCTTTTAGGCCGATGTGTTTGATAATCAATCCTTTTTTCAGTTATCTAACCGTATTTTTATTTAAATCTAATCTTTTTCCATTTCCCAAATACATCCTAGACGAATCATGTTCTTGTGAACCATTAACAAGTGGAGCATTGAAATCTTGTCTTGTGTGGTGATCGACCATGCCTGGGGAGTTTCTTCAGTGGAAATTTGCTAAATTTGGGATTCTGATCGATGATTAATGAGAGAAATGGACCAAATGCTCATGTGGGGCTGGGAAGTATTTTCCGAACTCCATTGGCTGCGGAGGACGGTGGATTACTAAAATGGGAGGACAATGGGGGTGGGGAGGCTATGATGCCTCTCATTTTATTTATTCCATGAATATTATTATTATTATTATTTTTTGTAAAAGAGAGTTGATAGCCCCACATATAGTAACCCCATCCCAAGGTTATTGAAAGAAAACCTCACTTATGGTGGAGAAATACCGAGGTTACAACTTTGACACTTGAGATTACAATTCAACATAAAAAAAAAAAAAAAATCAAAAAAACAACTCAACCAACTTAATATCAAAAGAGCAACAAATCAAAACCAAACACTCACCAAAGCTAGTAGACCCAAAAATGAACTAGCCATTTCAACTAGTTGGATTTATTTTTTTATTTTTTAAAAAATAATATAACTTAATTTTAAAAAATTTAAATTATAAATATATAGATCTTTTGTATAAAAATATATTATTTTAATTTATTATTTTATTTTATTAATAATATTAAAATAATAAAATTTTACTATTGAACCAAACTAAAATATTTGACCAGTTCAAGATTGAACCGGTTTGACAGGCCGGTTGATCAGGTTTTGATAACAATGATCTCTACGGATTCATCTAACTTTGACTGGGTGAACGTCGATTCTTAGGGTTGTCCCCCACCCACCTTCCAATCTCACTCGACCTAACATTCCTATGTATCCGGTGCAACACCCGTGAAATTGATCTTTTCCCAGGAGATCTGCGATCCCAGTGCAGGGCATGATAATGAAGTGGCCATTACAGTCAGTGCAGGATTTCTTTCCCCGATTCTCTTGCCTAGGATTCTTAACCTTTTTAATCCCAAAGGAGCTCAAGTTTAATTTCCTCTCTTTCTTTTCTCAGTCGTTCCACAATTTATATAGAGAACCTCCATCCAGCGCCATAAGCATTTCCAACGCAACAGGGGAATTCGTCGCACGTAGCAGTCCCTGCATTGAGCTTCACTTCAGTAATGAATCCGGATCCCCTGTCGTTACCCATGGGTATTTTGCTGGCGCTAAGAACACGAAAATGCCACGTCCCTTTACAGCGAATGTATGCCAATTGCGTATGCAGGATTGTTTCTAACTCATTCGCCCACATAATTCCGATAATAGTGGGGCTCAATTTTAAATTTGATTTAATCTTTATCACCCAAAATATTTTTAAATATCAATTATTTCTTAAAAACTAAACATCATCAAAACCTACTATTCCGGTGGGCCATTTCAAAAAAAATTTATAAAAATTGAATTTGCTCCAAACATCATAATATAGTCCACATTTATGAGTGTAAAATTTAATTATTTATTCATCTAACAAACACTATATTTAATAATTTAGATTATATTAATTTCTTATGTTATCAAAATAATCTGAATAGTAGAAATATTTTTTTCTCTAGTTTTCCCTAATAGGTTCGACTGATTATCCGATTTTCGTGCTAAAGAAATACATTATTTTTAAATCATTTTATATTATTCAGACAAATTTAACACAAGAAGTGGGTGGGTCATTTCTGAATTTTACAGACCATGCAACCCACATATCGCTAGCGGCAAGAAGCATTTCCACCGTCTCTGCATTCACGCTAGCGGCGGGCGTTTCCCTGCCGTAACATCAGCAAGATACGGGTGCACAGGTGATCCGGATTCACAAATCCCCTGCATTTTTCCCAGCATAGCACGTGGAAGGTCCCATTTTTGGTTCAAAGCTCACCTACGAATGTTGTGGACCGTCTGATCGTTTGGAATAATCTATGCGGTGGAGACACACCCGATGGACGGCCAAGATGTTAAGTCCGCTATTCACTTTCGCATTCCCCACAGTTTCCGAGGCTTATCCCAGGAATGCTATGGACTTTCTGTGCAGTACAGCCTTATCTTTTGTCACTTACCCTTCATGCATATCCGGCACGTAATGAAATAATTGCAAAATGGAGGTTCGTATCCGGCCGGGGGGGGGGACCACGAAACGATCACAAGATCTGCATGTGATGGCCACAGCAGCTCGATGCATGCTTCGAAATCAATGAATCTTACCCTTTATCAAACACGAGATATGGTGCTGCTGTTTGGTCTGCTTGGCTGGGTCCTCCTTGCAAATGCCGCAGCTCTTCAGACGTTGGCCGGTCTTTTGACAAAAAAGGAGTTAGCGATGGCTGCGCAAAACTTGTGAAAGAGAAGGGAGTTGCTACCGATTTCTAGGGGGCTAGAATTTATAATTTGCAGACTAAATTAAGAGGGACCACATGAGAAAAGTCCAACCACCACTTTGTGAGCCAAACAGCACTAAAATTGCATCAGCGGGTCCCGCATCCGCAGATTTTGCCACTTGTTGGGCTCCCGTGACTGAAGCCCTAAAAGCTTTTAGGGTGTATTTGGTAATAAAAAAAAGGATTTTTCACCCTTCTTTGAATTCTTTTTTCACACCTGATTTAATATATTAATTATCTAATAATTTTATTATTTTTTATTTTTTATATTGTTAATTATTATTTTTCAGACTTTTATATAAAAATCTACTTAATTTATCTTTGTTTACTTTGTTTTTAAATAATTATCAACTATTACATTATATCATTTTTTCATTTTTGATTTATTTTTTCATATTTCTTTTTTTTTCACTTCTTTTTCTCATTTCCAAACACGCCCTAAGTATGAATTTGACAAGATTAATCTTATAATAATCTTTACATATGAGAAGTGATCAGTGATTACATATGGGAAGTTATTACTACATTAAGGGTATAATAATCTTTACATATGGGAAGTTATTAATACACTAAAGTTCATTTGAGCCTCTTGGGGTTATTCAATGGGGACAAATGGTTACAAGTATGGTTCTTTATAACTCCAATTTCTTTTTGTATTCCTTTGTTAGGTGCATTTTCGCATGTAGATATTAATTCTTTAGGTTGTTTTTAAATACATGTAAAAGATCAGGTAGAAATCAAAAGGCATAAACAATCCTCTTTTCTCTGAATGTAATATTTATTTATTGGTTCATATTAATTTATTATCTACATTATCAATCGTTGTTGTTATTTAAATGACTTATGCATGTTATTTTCATTTACTTTAATTTATGTCTAATATTATAGCATAAAATAATTGGTTTTGAGACAACATACCTCGTCAATGGATTAGGGCCTATTGTGGACAATTAGGTTACGTAGTTAGCAAGTCAAATCATGCTTCTTACCGTATGAGGACTTGTATGAAACTCCTACCACAACGTATCTCCCATATTCTCCTTTTTATTTTTGTTTATTTTGGAATTCAAAGAATTAAAATCTCAAAGGTTCAGCAGTGTCTTGCTGTTGAATAGGAGCGGAACCCAAATTCGAACATCAACAGCTGACATGACTTCAGGCTATCTTTCTTCTGTCTCTCAATTTTCATCAATCTTTTCAAACTTCCAACTCAGTTTCTCCACCAAAGAAAAACAGTCCTACATGGTTTCAATTTCAGCTTCTGTGGGCCTAGTTTACATGAATCATATTTAACAACATTAATTGTGATTTGTATTTCAATCCGTACCCCTTAAAAATAGATCCAAGTATTAATTGGTTTCATTTCAATTCATCCCTAGACATCGAATCGGCCTCTTCCTTCAATGTGCTCTCATTCAAATCGATCACTAGCCGGACAAGCTTGCACAGCAGCGCATTCCACTTTGTTGGGATGTAAAAAATCAGAGAAATATAGATGATTTGAAAGCCATGACATCTCGGTTATATCTTATGGACGAATAGCTATCGCAGCCAAATAAGTTCATGAAATCAGAATGTGGTCCACAAAAATCTCTTTTAAACCACCCGAGCAATCTCAATTGTACAAATTAATAATAATAAGCCAAGTGCACATTCAAAAGGAAAAGGAAATAGAGCTGATTGTCGGCAGCTCTAAAGATGCCCAGCTCATTAGTTACGTTCATTTGAACGAACATGAAAAATTGAATTGATTATAATTGGTGGTTGAGGAGTTGAACACTTCAATCAGAAACTGAATGTCATTGGGATGATTTTAGGATCATTTAATTGCCATTGATATTGAGTTTTCATTCGATCTCATGAATTTTGGGCCAAGAAAATTAATGTTAGGCCATGCTCATCCCACTTATGAATTTTGGACCAGAAAGTTCTGGATCGTTCCAATACTATTTCAAGCTATCAACAATCACTGTCTGATATCGTTTGAATCAAAACATGGTGGGGCCTACGATTGTCTAATATCACCTCCGAATGGAAAAAAAGGAGAAGAATGCAACTTTTAAGGATTGTGCAGCAGGTTGCTTGAAATGACACTCTGCCATAGGCAAGATAAGTTGGTGCAAATGACACATTGAAATTGTTCTAAATGGCCCAAGTTTGACAAATAGGTTGCTTGGTCTGGTCCGAACGTCAGGAGCATACGATCTTCCAAGTTTCCAACACCCTCAAAATTAATTAATACTTGGAGGATTAGTGTCATAATGGTGAAGATCGAGTCTTGATTCCACTCAGGACAAACCAATTGGAATAAAACACCAATTCTCTAAGTTGACCCAATATCTAACAACTCAGTTTAAAACCGTGTCATCTTATCCGCCCATTGACTTGAGAAAATCTCCTAAATATCAAGTTATCACAATGTGTCTAGCAATTTCAAAGACAGCACACATCTATTTTAAGGTAGAGTGTGTATTTTATTTTTGCATTTCTAAGATATATTGTACTTTTCCTTTTAATCAAGGATTTTCTCTATTATAGAGATGTAATTAGGACCACTTGTGATCTGGGATATGAACATATAATTTTTCTGATCTACACAACAAGTATAACCTTGTTTTATTTATTTCAAAAATAATAAACCTCCTAGTATCTTCTTCCGATCGTGCAGAGAGATATTTCTCTCTCTCGTCCAGATGCTCCAGCGTACCATTCTCAGTGAAAAAACGGAATGGTATTGGAGTCCACAGTCTCAATCGCCTTCCCGCCGGTTTTTTCTGGATATTCCGTTCCTCCCCGAAGTGGTAAGCACGTTCCCTGCTCATGCCATGAGCTGCAGGAGCTGGACACGTAGCTGGCCTTTCCGCTGGTGGTGGGCCCCACCGAGTGGAAAGGACCAAGTTCCATGGGTGACGTGGTGCTTCCGGAAGCCACCACGAAGCTGGGCCGACCATCCGTTGCGGTTTTTTATTCGTCACAGCGCACAGATGAACTCCGTGGCTGAGTTGGAAGTGCACCGCCGACCGAGTACGCCTCCCACACGAATCCCTCACACGTGTACCATTTGGAGGCCGTTGATCATGCGAGGCCGACCATGTTTTTTCAAGTCCTGAGCGCAAGCCTAAAAGAGAGATGTTCGAGTCAACCGTCGTGATATAAAAAGATCTAACCATTTAATGATTATCCTACAAATATTTCATCAGGGTGAATCTGCCTTGATGTCCCCAAGATATGAACGGTGCGGATGGTACGATAAAGGTTACGATCTATCACGTAGGAGATTCACAAACTATCCACACGCTTCGTCGTGGTTAACAAGTTCTTGACTGGAATAATCGATACTCGATCCGAGGACATGCACAGACGGTTGTGCCATTTTGGGACGAAATATGTCCTGTGGACCTAATCGGAACCGTTGAGATAAACAAACAGAATTTAGAACAGTGCCCCAAAAGCTTTCTGCACATCATTTAAGTCTTATTTCCATCAATGGATTCTTGTAAAAATTTCGTTAGATCAGATCATTTAATAAAGAAGAAACAGTGCAGAGCAGAGGTGCCATGCATCAAAGGCCCGTGATGTCGACCAACGGATGAGATCATCGATGCAAGTGTTCATGCATCATGTAAAGGGAACCCAAACCAAGTGTGACATTGGTTGCCCTTGGGTGGAGGATCAAATAAATGTGCTATTCCTCACTTTTAGCACAGAGATATTAGAGACAGGGTGCGGCAGGTCCCATAAACGTATATTGTGGTGGGCCGTGTTTCACAGGAGGTTGCCACGTAACCTACATACTGTGGCCGTTTCAGTTTGACGTGGCGAGCAATGGAGGAGGGAGCGTATAAATAGCGGCCGTGGGAAGGAAATCTCATTCGTTCCTTTCCCAAGCCTTTCACATCCCTCCGGCCCTCTGCTAGTGGCACTTGCAGTGGCTCCTTTGCAAGGAGTTCTTTTGATTCGGAGAGAGAGAGAGAGAGAGAGAGAGAGAGAGAGAGAGAGAGAGAGAGAGAGAGTTGCAAGGGTTTCTTTTGATTGAGAGAGAGAATGCATATGCGGGGTGGTGAAGCAGGGACAAATGGGAAATTTGAAGGGACGGATGTTGCGTCTCTCTTCTTTTCTACCAAGTATCTGGTCACGCTAAAGGTAAAAAATATACATGTAAACGAAGTAGAGCCTGTTATCTTTCTGGTGTTGTCTTCACGACCTAGTAGCGGGTAGCATTCAGACAGCTATCCACAAAACACACACACTCTCTCTCTCTCTCTCTCTCTCTCTCTCTCTCTCTCTCTCTCTCTCTCTCTCTCTCTCTC
>JAYJMB010004596.1:0-12824 GCA_036873735.1 Pouteria campechiana | reverse complement strand
TTTCCAGAACTTACTGGTAACTCGATTTTTTGGCTTTCCACATGTAATATTTAATTTTTATTCACCTATTATTTAGTAATTAACATATATCCTCATCATCCTCACATTAATATAGATATTCAATCCATTTATATAATTTTTTTGATCATAAAATTCCTTAAAAATTTAATTTTACAGTATGCCACAGTATGCCGCATTGTAAAACTTACCAAAACTTTACAATAGTGACAATTTACATTTTTAAAATTTTCAAGGCCTTACACCTACCGTCTGAGGTATGACTTACCATTTTGCACTATATTTCACCTAAATTTGCATACTTTTAGGGTGGGGATGCTCGGGTCCCATTTTGAGATACCTTGCCTTGACGTTTGTATTTCCCTTACAAATTCCCAATTTAGGGGAATATTCTGTCAAAATTTTGACAGAGTTTACCCTATATTTTCAAGATTCACAACCTCATATATAATCATTTCAATCAATTTCTAAAATCCAAATTCATAATTTCCAATGTAAAATATAATCCTATACATTTATCATTAAGTGTAGCAATTGAATTAGAAATCATCAAGTATTAACAAAACTCACTAAGCTGGCCTATTTATCCACAACCCAGAATCTATATCACGACATAATGGCAATAACCTAACTTATTTCAATATACATAATATGCAAATCCTTTCTTACTATTATGACATGCCACTTCATGACAATATACATTAGTAACAATTTAATACAATTATACATTACTTGAGATATTTGAATACAATGATACCATGACCTATGAATTTTCAATACAATTCTTTCTCATATAATAATAAAATCTTCAACATTTGCTCACCAATCCCAAGCCTCGATTGGGAGATAATACTTGAAATGACAACTAAAAATATAAATAAGAAGGCATAAGTCCGGGCAACTTAGTTAGTAGCCATAAGTAAGAAAATCAATAATCAATTCACAATTTATATAATTCAATTCAATTATGATCAAAGACATAAGATATTAATCATGTTATGAGAACCATGTCCTCATTATTCCAATCCAATAACCAAAGGATGTTCCTCATCTACCGATTCTAACTAACCATTACATTCTTAATGAATAGCCCTATGGCCTAATCATCCATTCCACAACACAATCAATTGTATAAGATTTACAATCCTCATTACTCCAAATATATAACTAAATCAATGACAAGAATCCATACTCATCACTCATATCAAATAGGGAATTGCTATCATTCCCATACAATTCAATAAATCTTCAATCGGATCATTCTTCAAGGTAATTATATAATAAAGGGATATGCTTTATCCCTAACATTAGCATTAATAATAGACTAAATTATCAAATATACCAATCAAAGGGATATCCATTATCCCTAACAATCCAAACAACATCAAAATTTAACTAAAGATGGGATATCTACTGTCCCTATCCAAAACATCCATGCCTAGAATCAAATCAATGGGGTATTCATTATCTCTAACCATCATGCACATAAGCTAAACAATGTAGGCACCTTCTTACCTTAAGCCTTTCGCTCCAAACCATATCCTCAAGTCCTGTGCCTTTTCATCCTTCTTAGATGATCCTATACATGGTAAAATCTCATTCACTTATAACAAAATTGGAACTAATTCATTTCAAACCAATGAAGTAGATCTTATGATTGATTCATTGCTAATCCCTTATACTTTCCAAATGCATAATTACATACTCATCAATGTACAATCAAAAGCTGACATATTCAACATATAATTAATCTTACAACATGCCACTTAAACTCATAGTACATCCCAAATGGTAATCATTTCATCCCTTCTATAAGGGTCTTAGAGTCATAATCAAACTCAATTTATCCTTCATTGAAACATTTTATCAATTGGCTAATAGGCATAATGTAAATCATACCATTTTAATGAGGATTCTTAAGTAATTCCATTTTCAACCATATATAATCATCATATAATATAACCAACATGCAATTATCTTTAATAATAATCTAATTAGACATTTAATCTAGTCAATTTGTGGCTTACATAGCCTAAACACAAAAACCCTCTTTCATCTTTACCTAGGGCACAACCCAAAATTCATTTTCACTTGTCCAAATCATCCTATACATGTTCTAAAACATACTAATCATGCCATTAATCATTTAACCCATGATAATTTCAACAAAATAAAAAATCCCCCTAATTTCACTATCCATTAAAACCTTAGCTTTGCCGAATCTCTAATTTCTCAAGCCAAGTCATGGTAATCATCATTTTAAGTTATTTCTCCCATGAATTCTATGTCAGATCCATCATTTTTCTCCAAAATCCCCAAATTCCCAAAACCTAACTTAAGAAAATCTGAAATAAGGAGAGGAAAAACCAACTTACCAAGCAATCCACGCATGACTTTCTCTTATGGACGTAAATCCAAGCCCAAAACTCTAGTTAGCACCATCCATTTGGGGGAAATCCAATGTTTCTTCCATTTCTTCCATTTTCACAGTTCAAATTGCTCCAACTTGGGCCTAAAAGCAAGATCACCTAATTTACTAGCTAGGCATATTGATTTCCTAGCTAAAATGGTGGTGAATTAGGCTAAACAGGGTTAAGGCAAGAAAAGAGGAAGAAATGGAATAGACCAAAGAAATGGGACAGCGAAAAATGACCAAAAATTAGGCTGTCTAGCACTTAAAATCGACCCACACCGCGATGTCAAATCCATGTTGTGGCATGGAAAGATTTATCCATGTCACCCCTCACCATAACCCAATTCCATGCCGCGTTGTGGAAAAATCTCCCACGCACCGCCCTTTTATTTCGATTTGACATCGCGGCACCCTTTTCCAGGCCGCAACATCAATTTTTCTGCTTCATTTTCATCTATTTTTTTAGATTTTTGTATATTTTCTTTTCCTCATTTATTTTGCATTATTTTTCCACATAATAATGGTATAATTTTTACATTTTGCATCGTCGACTAATCAAAAATCAAATCAAAATTTTAATTGCATCCACTTGCAATTTGCTCAATCATAATTATACTTGCATTAATTCCTTTCAATCTTAATTTCTTTATTATTCAACATATAATTATCAAAATTTAACACCACAAGTGTTACACCTTCCTATTTGTTTTAAGAACATCACACTGGGGCCGAGATAGAACACTACCATTTTCCTTTTTCATAAGGGAAATCTTACCATACTCTCACAATTTCCCCAGTTCTAGAGAAATATCTTGACTAAAATTCGGCAGAGATTGCCCTAAAATATATGCAGTTATACTTTATATACATATATAAAATCAAATAAAATTTATATTTTTATAATCAAATGACATCAATTTTTTTTATACACACACCCAAACTCACAACTCATCCCAAGATCGAAATCGGATCATGATGATAATGCTCCACCCTAAATTAATACAATTCTACATACAATTTCATACTTAAATGATTTACTATGACATGCATTGTTTATAATTTGATATAATCATACAATATCATGATTAAATAATAAATTTCAATTTCAATGGTATTCCAATCTTATTACTTTACCATGCCATCAATTGTTCTCTAACCTCGCCCATCTGTCCCAATCCTCAATTGGGAGTCTTCGCTTGTCCTGTCAGCTAAAAATTTAACATAAGAAGGCATGAGTTTGGGCAACTTAGTAAGTATAAAAAAATATAAAACACTAATAAACAAATAATTTCATGTTCTCATTCAGAACATTAATGCAACTATTACAACATAAATATAATTCCAGGAGACTTAAGTCATCCTCAATTCACTACAATACTCTACGCCCCTTAGGCATATATAATCATAACCCTCAGCGTATCCGCTAAACACCTCCGATGACCTCCCATTTTAGCCACTCTAGGCTTATCATATAAGACAAGGTGCCATGCAGACACCAAACACACTAAAACCATGCCGTGCAGGCATAAACTTATAAATGTGTCATTCAGGCACCACATGCAACCCATGGAATGCTTTCCATTCCATCAAAATATGCATTTATAGAATATATAACTATTGCAAGACTCATGGGATAAACTCTATCACCGCTCATCAATACAACCAGCACTTTAGATACAATCCGGGAATACATACTATTCCCATACAACCAAGCATTCAAATACTTTCATACTTATTAATTCATGCATAGTATCAAGATAGTCCTTATCCCTTTTTATTTAAGCATCCATACACAAGAATAACACAATGACATGGGATACTCTCTATTCCCAACACTCACATGTCCATATCATAGACCAATTCAACTATGGGATATTCCAAATCCTCAATATTTATGTATAACCAATATAATACAGCATGAATCTAGGATGCAGCACCCCATCAATCCAACGTACATAACTTTATGCATATTAATATTCACAGCCATAGATATACATGAAATAACCATTCATGTATTCATAAAACAGATAAATATCAAATTCTTAAAACATCATAGGATATCTACTATCTCTCACCAAAATAAACACATCTCGGGAAACAACCAATAGGATAATTGCTATCACCATACATTCATTTATGCAGAATAACGGGCGCCTACTTACCTTAGCGCTTTAGCTCCAAACCATGTCCTCTTGAGATCTATCTTTTCATCCTTCTTAGATCATCCTATATAAAGTAATAATCCATAAACAATCATATATTCTATACAGCCAATCTCAGGCTTTGATCATCAAACATGTGATAAGCATTAGTTAAACTAGGGTACACAATTATCACTAGAAACTTTCTTGTTTGACATATTTATCTAGTATCTTACATGATTAATATTTAAACAATTTGTAAATAACTCAATTAAGCTTTTAATCTATTCAATTCACAGCTTACATAGCTCATACATTAAAATCCTCTTTAACCCCTAACTAGGGCATAATTATTTTCCTTAAATTTCACTGGTCCAAATCACTCCATACATGTTTGAAAACATTTTAATCATGTAATTAATCATTTGTCGCATGATCTCATCCCAATCGTCCTATAAAATCACCATTTAGAGTTAACATGAAGCCATAACTAGCATAATTCATAAATTCTTATGCACAAATCACTCTCAATCATAACCATTTACTCATTAACCATTTTTCCTTTGATTTACACATCGATTTACTCAAAATCCCCAAAAAACCCCAAATCACAAAACCTTAGTTTAGCCAAAACCCAATTTGGATGGGAAAAACTAACTTATCATCATTTCCAAGCATGACATCCTCCCATGGGCAAGAATCCAAGCTCATAGCTCCAAGTGGCTCACTCCATTCGAAGGAAATTAGAAAATCTTCCTTTCTCCCACATTCAATTACTAAAACTTAGATCTAAATACTATATCAAGCAAATAGCTATCTAGGTAAGATGATTTTCTAGCTAAAATGGCAAAAAACTAAGTAGAAAAGAGGCCAGGGTAATAGCTTGGGGCGTGGGAGATAGAAATGAGATGAAAATGAATGAAAAATGGAGTGAAAAAGAGCTTAAAATGTTGGGTTGCTCTCAGTCGATAGCCTTCTGCCACCCCAACCACTTGTCACACTAGCCACCAGCCCCCCAGCCTCCTGCCGATAGACAGAAACTGCAACCGCTTCTTGCAGCCACCTGCTAGGAGCAGTTTTAGTACTTTGGCCATAAATTTCTCATAAGAAATCCAAATTGAGTGATTATTATTATATAGGATAGATAATTTTAAGTTATACAACTTTCTTATTGATAAAGTTTTCTAAATCATACCACAAATATGTTAAAAAGTTAATTAAAGTGGCCCATCATGTTATTTTCAGCAATTTTTTAGCATCTAGAGCAGTTTCAATGCATTAATCATAACTTCTTCAATTTAAATAAAAATAATATGATTCTTGATTCATTACGAAGATAATTTCAAGATCTACAACTTCTATATTAGACATTTTATCTAAATCATCGAAATTTTGTGCTAAAAGTTGGATACAAATAAAATCATTCACATTTTTAGTTTTTTCACCATATCTCGTCATATATAAAAAATTTTACCCTTCATTTTCAACAATAATCCAAAATTTAACACCAAAAGGTGTTAAAATCTTTACCCTAGAAAGAGGTATTTAGTTCATAATGGAAATCAAAATAAATTTCTTCATCAAGATCATCACAATGCAGAACATCCTCTTCTCTTCCTTTTGCTTACTTGAAATCTCCCTCTTGCTCCACAAGAATCACCAAGGCTCCGCCCCTCAAAACCCTCAGCAAAAAACCTAAAATGAATGCAAAAGATGCCCTTGAAAACCCCCTCTCATTGCCTTAAAAAGTAGGAAACAAGGCAGAAACTCCGGATGACACTAGCGTCGTAGCCCCAAAAATTGTTGGATGTCATTTTGTCTTAAACAAGCTGGGCTCCGCAGCCCCAGATTTTTCTAACTTGATTGTTGCTTGTTTGTACTCCGTCTTCATCCTTGAGTTGCATCTCATTTTATGCTTAGTTTAGAATATTCTTCCTTTAATCCAAGAACCTACAAAAAGGCCACAAAATCAAATTAAAAACTCACAAATTCTCAAGGATAAACAGTATTAACAATGTGAGTAATATGCAATATAAGTTAATAAAATTCACTCATCAAAGAGGTAGGACAATATTCAAACATTGGATAATTAAGCATGTATTATTCATCAAAATCATGATTATTTTATAATAGGACACTAAGTTAATATTCAAAAGTGATTTCATGTAAATACGATGACAAAGCATAGTTTTATTTTGATAGGTTCAATGCTGGGTCCTTGTTTTCAATGTGCATCTTCTTTTCTTTTGTTTTAATGGCCGACTATCATATTATCAAGAGAGACAGTTGAGAGTATTAATGGAAAAGTTAATAGGTTTCTTGGGAAGTAGAGAAACTCTTCACATTCTCTTTCTTGTATAGAAGGGTTAGACACAAGATGACCTTTCAATGCATATCAAAGCAGTTATGGCATTGTTGAGTTCTTCTTCAAGGTAGATTCAAGGTAAAGATGATAATGTAAGTTTCAAGATTGTAGAGAAAATTTTGTTTCTCCATGATAGAATTAAGTAGTTAAAGGAAGATTTGTATTCCATTAGGGGTAACACTGCTCATTTTGAGCGTCTCTTTACCAAGAACTCCATGGATTATATGGAAGCCATAGATTGCATTAAACACTTGAAGATGGACTTGGCCAAAGCTCATCAAAGGGTTGAGGAATTGGAGACAATTATTAATATTTTTGCCGAATAAATAGTTTTATTTTCTTTTGTATCTTTTAACGGTTTGAACCTTTTAGATGTAATATTGTGACTATTTACATTTGCATTTAAGTTTTATTCTCTATAGTTTCTAATTTTTTGATCCTTTACAATGTTTTATGCTTGGTGAGTTATGTTCTATATTTCATAAGAGCATTGTTATATTGATTCAAGCATTAGATATGTGATTAAAGAATGCAAACAGATTTTAAGAATTGTTTATTTATCATACCTCAAGAGTGAAAATGTGTGATCCTATTAGGTCTCTAAGGTATGAGGATCTATTCCTTGTTTGTGCTATCAATGTATCACTCTTATTATTTTTACCAAATGTATCTCTCCTATTATTTTTACCAAGAAGATGGATACTAAGATTTGAGCCATAGAGTTAATGCATCTCTTGGAAACTAGTTGTGACCCTACGTATTCTTAGCTTCATCTATACTAGATGATATTTAGTTGAATAGATGATATACGAAGTTCAAAGGTGGACTAAGATGGACCAAGATAGGATTGAGGGGAATAACTAGATCTTCCTTTTTTTTTAAAGAAAAAGTGAAGCAATTAAAGAAGGAATTAAGGTATGCTAAGAAGGTAAATATTTGTTCAGATCTTCTTTTGGCTAGCTATTGTATAGCTTATGAGGATGTGATGTAGAGTCCCGTAGGATGGCTTAACCCAAGAGGAGTGGGGTGAATTGGGTAAATAAAAATTCATTGCTTAACCCCTATTGGATTATTTCTCCCTTTTTGTGCTAGTGTGTGGTGTGGCGTAAAATGAATAATAGAAATAATGAAATGTGTGAAGAATAAAATAAATGAACAAACACACACATAGATAAGATGATTTTTATAGTGGTTCAGGACCCTGTCCCTACATCCACTTTTTCGAGGATACCAACTCATTATGCCTTGGGCTCCACTATATCACATACAATAGAATACATAAGTGTCCCCGACACTTCTTCTAGATTCCAGCTCCAGGGGGCATAAACAAGTGTCCTTGGCACCCTTCTGATTCCAACTCCAGGGGGTGTAAACAAGTATCCATGACACTCTTCTAGATTCTAGCTCTAGGGGGCAGAAACAAGTGTCCCTGACACTTGCCTAGTTTTATAAGCTCACCAGGAAACTCACTAGTTTCAAAGGTCACCAACAAACTTGCTAGTTTTCTTGAGCTCACCAACAACTCATATAATGTGGTTTTCATGAGCTTACCACAAAATCAATAGTTTCAAAGATCACTAGCAAACTTGTTGGTTTTCTAGAGCTCAACAACAACTCTTTGGTTTTAAGTTTACCAGAAAATTGACACTTTACAAATTGTTATAATCAAGCACAGGGAAAGATATGATCTCTTTTAGCTCTAACAACATAGAAGGATCTTCCCAAAATGTAAAAATAATGGCAACAAAGATTTACACATTAAATATCATAAAGGATAGATGACGGTTGAAGCTCTTGACCATGGTGGTAGGATTTGCATAAGTTTGAGCACATTTGAAAACCTTTCCTTCACCACCTCTAAATTTTCTACCGTTGAAGTCCTGGTCTTTCTGATTTGTCTCGAGCTACTGCATTGCCGTTCAGATAGGAGGATGAGCTATGTTAAAATTTGTTCTTTGTTTGACTTGACATAGCTTGAAAACTCTGCAGCACCGTTTATTCCCAGAAATGGTGATTAAAATAAGTTTGCACAATGACGGCTTGAATACAGATGCCATTTGTATGCTAGTCACACAAATCGATTCTCCTCTGACAAGTCATGGCCTCTCTTTTTGTTTACATTTGTCTACCATAAGTTACAAATGAATTCTTCAAAGGTTTATCTGTTAGTTGAACTTTCATAAGAGTGATTTGTCTAACTATAAGACAAACTTTAAATGGCACAGATGAAGTTGTACTGACTAATAGACAAACTCTTCTTTGTCTACCAAAATTCCCCCATAAGATTTATCTGTTGATCGATCATTTGAGTATGTGCTTTATTTATTAAAGATAATAGACTAACTTTGAATGACATTGATGAAGATAGGCTGATCGATTGACAAACATCCCCTTCTTTATGAATAGATGAAGTAGGATGTGCTTCCTTTATTCTTCATTATCTGTTGGAGGTGATAGATAAAGTTTGCTCAGTCTTGCACTAATAGACAAAGAGTGATTTTCTTTCTTTATTCCTCATTATCTGTTGAAGGTGCCAGATGAAGCTAACTTTAACTTGCTCGAATAGACAAAATATGGCATTCATTTGATGTAAGCGATAGACGAATTATGTTCTGCTTTGTCTTGGATAAAATACTTTGCACATCGCATTTGTCTATTGTAAGTTGTAAATAATCGTGCTTTTGTCTATTAAAGCCCATTTTGATCCAAATAGCTTTTTGTTTGTTTAGCATTGTTTATGCTCTTTGTGCAGCCTCTACTTCATCTTTTAATTTGTCTAATACTTTGACTGTTGTGGTAGATGACCTTTTGATCCGAAGATGAGGCAAAGTTCTTTAGCTTTTCTGCACACTTCAAGCAAGAGAAGAGGTTTGATCTAGCAACTTCCTTGGTTCTTCAATCTTGATTTATCTGTCTTAGCTCAGTTGAAGTTGCACTCCGTTCTATATTCATATTGACATTTTATCCTTAGACTAATCCAATATTCTAACTTTGTGTATAGTTGTCTAGGTGGCAATTTCTTCATTGTCTTTCTATATTTGTCTACTAAGCCATTGAGTTGCTTCTTCATCCGTGTACTTTATCTTAGATAGACTTTAATCAAATCAAGTATAAGTGATTCGAATTTCTTTAAAACAATTTAAGCTCTCTGATCATGGCTTCTTCTTTAACTTCTTATTTTGCATTTGTCTGTTGATATTTTCTTGTTGAGGTTGATAGACAATGCAAAATCATTGTAGCACATCTTCAAAGCCTTGTTTTTCTCTCATGCTTTTGTTCATGGAAACTTCTTTTAGACAATTGCAACTTTTCTTATTACTTGTCTTCTACTTTCTTCTTCTTCTTCTTCTTCTTCTTCTTCTTCTTTCATGATTTTTATCATTTTAGCTCCTTTGAAATGTAGCAGATAGTTGTAGCAGTTTGTTGCAGACAATCATTATTATCCTGCCTTGAACTTTTTTGCACTTGCTACGTTGTTAGCTTTCATATATAATATCAGAATGTATTTTATCCTCATGTGATTTTAGTATATTGTAAAGCAAGGATAATATACATTTCCATTGAATGTATAATATGAAAGCTTGAGCAATTATGGTGCTTAATATGATTTAGCAAATTTATACAGTAAAGATTAATTAATGTTTCTGATGTGCGCACCATAAAGTGAAGACTGTATGCTTTTTAATTAAATATTCATGATTAAGTATTTATGTTAATTAATTATTATCAATTCATAATCATAAATATGCTTGTTAGAGATTTAAGCATAAAGGTTTCTTATTTTAATACCAGTTTTGTTATCATCAAATTCATATACAATAATGTTGACATGTTACGAGTAGAATTGCAGCTTTAGAGGAGTTATTTGAGGATCAGCAAAGGATTGAAGAGTTAGTGGCAATTATAAAAATTTTAAGTAAGTAGATGTATTTAATGCTTATTGTACTGAGCTAAGTAGATTTTTATTATTCTTAAAGATTTTGTTTTCATCTCCTTTTTATGTTGTGTGTTATGATTATGGGTGTTGTCTTTATATATTTACTTATCAATTTTGATTCTTTTAAGAGATCAAGCCTTTAATCATTATTACAGAAGGAACAACCAGGAATGGAATTCTTATTTAAGACCTTAAACTATGAAGTTTCCCAAACAAGCTTAACTATGCCTTAAGACTGTAATGATGTTTAAATTTTTTATCATTTTGAGGTTTTATTAAGATTTTCCTAATGGTTTAGCTCAAAGCAGTAAACTTATATCAATTCAAATCCAAGGCAGTTCATTCAAAGGCATCTAGAATAGATAAGCATTGAAAAGTATAATCAAGTTAGATAGCTTATCTCTTTCGGCGCTTTCCTTCATGGATTTCTCATCTGAGCTCATAAGTGTTGTTGCTAGTCTTGACTAATCATTTAGCTTCTGTTATTAAGTCATTGATGCTGCATCTGAAGTTTGATATTGTTTGAGTTATCGTCTTGATCTTTTCAATGATTTTCTTGCATGCAAAACTTGAACTTGTTGGCTCATTTAAAGGATTTGTAAGTTGAGAAGAAGGTTTTGGCTTTTCATTATTTTTATTCTTCCTCTATGCTCATTTCAAGCTCTCCTGCATACACTTAAGAAACTCTTGCACTTTCATTTTCGTTGATAGGCTCAAACAAATATGAACATGTATTGATTTTTATTAGTGCAAAGTATCATCTTAACCAGAATAATATGCAGAGAAACAGGCTGATGAATTAAAGCAGTTTTCATGAATAGATAGGATAACCATTCTACTTTAATCAATCCTTGAGTTATCTGAACTAGCACAGTTGTAAATAGCAGTTAACCTTATATGCTAGATTAACTCAGCCTAATGATTTTGAGCATAATCATTCAGTTTTGTTATTTTACTTTGTTTTTAGTAATATGTCTTTTGAATGTTATTTTTCTTACTTCTTGATTGTCTTTAGAATTTTACTTTATGCTCTTGAAAGTTTAATTTATCCTAGTGTGAATTTTATATTCTTCATATATATACATAAATGAACAAGATTTTGTATAGATGAATTCATAAAGGGATGCAAATAAAATTCCAATTATAGCATGTACATGAATTAGTAAAGGTATACAAGTAAAATTCTAAATGTGAATTTTAATTAATCATTAATGATGCATAAAGTAAAGTCTAATTTCTATCAACATATAAATAAATTATTAATGAAGATATATAAATAAAATTTATTCCTACAAACATGTAAATAATCAAAGATAAGTAATTAAAGAATTAAACATGAATTCTTATTAATAAGAGAATGACCTAAAAGCAGCACGCAAGTAAAGTTTCAAATTTTAGATAATGACACATTCAATAAAAGCATTTGAGTTTGAGTGTTATAGCTGCACTTACCTTTCCTCTTTATTTCGAAGGAACTTGGTATTTCATCGTGTCTTCATTTCGTTTCTTCAGATTAAGTCTCCTTTGTTAGGTCCTATAAGCGTGGCTTAACCCAAGAGGGGAGGAGTGAATTGGGTTTATAAAATTTTCTTCGTTAACCCTTCTATGATTACTTTCCCTCCTTTTTGTGCTTGTGTGAAAGTTGTAATGAAATAAGCAATAAAGCAATTAATTGCAAGAAAGTAATTCAATCACACATGAATAGCACATAATATTTTTTATAGTGGTTCGAGCAACCTTCCCTACTCCACTCTTCCAAGAATACTCCTCTTTGTGCCTAGGGGTTCCACTATCTCTCTATAATGGAATTACATAAGTGTTCCTCGTACTCTTCTAGATTCTAGCTCTATGGGGCATAAACTTAGCAATCAATTATGTAAGGCCCTGAAAAATTTTACAAATGCAAATTTTTGCTATTGTAAAGTTTTGGTAACTTTTGCCGGGTCGATA
>JAYJMB010004595.1:0-12824 GCA_036873735.1 Pouteria campechiana | reverse complement strand
GGGCCCGTTTGTTCGGGACAAAACCGTGAGGGTGGGGAGTGGCCGTGAGTGGGCGCCCTATGCCAAAGTGGACAATAGTGCACCTGGAGCCCGGGTTGTTACAAGAAGTATGAGATGTGAGATGAGGAGAAGAGAGAGCACCCCTCTAAGGGATGAGTAGACATGATGGGTGAGGCAAGTCTAGGCTCATAAACATGAGAGGAAGGTGGGGAATGATGAGATAGTGAATGGTGAGAATGGGGTGAATGATGAGATTGAGGGGATCTCATAGGTGAAGAGGATCTGAGATCATTGATAGGTGATGATGGAGAATTAGATTGAACAGGCTTGGATTGACTTTTGACGGACTCAACCAAAGAGGATAGAGTATTCAGCCTTTGACACACTAAATCCATCTTAACATTGAGGGCTAAAGCAGATGCTTTAATATTTGTCTACCTGCCCTCAAAAGTTTTGGGAAGTGAAAGGTGAGTGTCTAATTGAAGAGGGAAATGTTGTTGCCTCTACTTCTTATGCTGTATCTATTGCAACGGCTTGTGTTATTGTTGCCTAAACCTCATTTCTCAAGTTACATTTTTGCTTCTCTTCTTTCTATTGTTCCTCCTTCAATTGTTGCTCTTTTAGATGGCTTGGTCCTTTTGGAACCTATTTTCCTCAAGCTCACTTCATTCATTATGTCTGAATTCTTAACTTCATCTCCTTCATAAGCTAACAAATATATTCATTCTCCCTTAGTAATTTTGTTAGAACCATTCCATAAGGAAAAGGGAATCTTTTAGTTGTCTTGACTTGATATAGATGATCTTAAATTGTCTTTGTCATGTCAATTTTCTTTCCATTCTTCGATGCCCATAAAATTCTTGCATCTTTCTTAGAAATATTATCTCTACCTCATATTTTTGGAAACATGTTATTGATCAGCAAAATGTGAGTCATTCTCAGATTTATATCCAGATAGCTAGTATGTAAAATCTTTATTTCATTTTTAATTTTTATTCCAGATAAATCTAAAAATAGTTATTTTCTGAATTTAGGCCAATCCTTTTCTTATTTTTCAACTATAGGAAGATTCAAACACTCCCTTATACTTTCAGGAGATAAATTTATCACTTTGTCTTGTATCCATGATTTCTTTAGCTTCGAATCATAGTTGCAGAATAATACTTGGAACATTCTCATGTAGCACATATCACTGCAACTCATAAAATACCCTTGGATTTTTATCCATCTACATATTTCCAAGTTTTTCAAAATCAAGAAATCTTCCCTTCACTACCTTTCTCTTTTCATACACATTCTCAAAACTATTTTAGGCTGATTCATTATTCTGGAAAATTACCTCTAGCAGATGATTATCATTTAGCCTTCTTCTTTGCGATGAATATGCTTCTTCTTTTTGTTCCTTTCTTTCTCTTATTCTTCTTACTAACTCCATAGATGTTGATGCCACTATTTTAGACATGTTGTTGTGGTCAAGATTTTAGGGCTTTGGGTTGGAATGAAGAAAAAATGAATTTGGGGATTCTTCAAAGTAGAGATATGTGGAACATGAAAGAACAGAGATGGAGATTTGAGCCACATAGAAATGTTTGAATGACATGGGAAGTTGAATCATCTTCTCGATGGATTGGGATTTTGGACATAGAAAATAAGACAAAAAGATAATGTCGATGTGTCTTAAATGTATTCTTGAAGAGATTTTGCTATTTACACTAGGGTTTTAAGGACTTAGAGATAGATTTTGAATATGGACACTAGATTTTTTAACATGGAGAGGAATTTCGGACGTAGAGTGAAATTTTATGTGGTTCAAAATTGTAATGTTAAAAGGTATGAGTTTTGCTTTAGGCTTAATGATATGAAATGCATATAATGTCTAAAAGGCTAGCCAAATGTCCAAAACATTATTTGAAGTATTTTAACTATGAAATTAAGTTAAATGATTAATTAACCTTTCATTTAGCATGAATCAGTTGAAAGCATATATGAAATGAATGATTATTATGCACATAAAAGTATGACATTAAAATACATAACTGAGAGCATCACAAATTGATCATATATAAATCATGCATAGAAATCTAATATGTCTAGGCTCCCTAATCTTATCATGTACATTGAGCAACCATGATTGGCATATCACATGTTATATCTTATGGCACTAAAGCACACCTGCACTGACTAGTTATGCTATGTTCTTTGGTACCCATTTAGGAATGGGTCTAAGTGGGTTAGTGGCAGCATATTTTGGCACCCATGACTTCTTCGGTGCCACTAAGTTGACATTTGGAGATTATATAGCATTTACAACATTTGCAACATCTTTGGTGACCCAAATCAGGTTCTATTTGGGCTTTTACTTTCTTCCAGAATGATCATTCTTTTTCTTTCATTGTTGTCGACCTTTTCTCATTGGATTTATTTTCAATATAGTGGAGGTCAAGATTTTTCTCAAGGAGTTGTTCTCTGCCTTGACTTCATTGGTCATTTTGAGTGACTTCATTTTTATCTCCTTATGTCTAGTTCTTAAGACCTTGAAATCATCATCTAGTTCCTCTAAAATTACTTGGAAATTGGGAGTTTCATATTCAAAAAATATCTCATTGTCATGAATGGCCATGAAGCTAATAATAGTGATTTGCTTTTCTTTGGTTCCTTTATGAGTTTTTAGGTATTGAGCTTTCTAATCTCTCCCTTTCCTATACATTAATGTTAGCTATGGTCCTTTGGACTTGATTAGTTTTATCATAAATGATCTCCAGATTATTCCATATATCTTTAATAGAATTGCACATAGAATTTTTTTCAAACTCTGAAGGAGATAGTGCACAATAAAGACGATGTTTTGGCTTGGCAAATAAAGACAGTTTTTCACCTTGGCATCTTTTTCTATAGCTTGTATGTCCTTTAGAGTGTATCATTCTTTGCTATTGAGCACTACCTTTCCATTTTCAATGATAAGCCACAACTGGTAATCTGTGGCCATTATGAAATTTTGCATCTTCACTTTCCAAGACTCATAATCAGTACCATCAAAGTATGTAGGTCTTCATGGGTATGTTGTGGAACATGTTGGCCAGTGGAATCTTTTCAACCGTTGAAATATTTGGTAATCAAGATTAACTGTTGAAGCCTTCTCTGATACCAATTGTTGGTCCTGTTCAGGTGGTAGCTCAAGAGGGAGGGGGGGATGAATTGAGCTTTGGAAATTTTCTAGCCAAATGAAATAAAGTGCAATAAATAAATATAATAAATCATGCAACACATAGACAAGGATATTGTTATAGTGGTTCGGCCCAGCCTAGTACTTACTCCCCTCTCTAAGTCAATGTTCCTACTACTTACTCCACTCTTTAAGTCATCTTTCCTACACTCAGGTTCCACTAATAACTATTAGTTTTCCCATTCTCATAAACAAACTCTTACAACTTGTTGGTTTCTAAGCTAACCTATGAACGTATTGGTTTCCAAGCTCATTAACAAACTTGTTGGTTTCTAAGCAAGCCAATGAACTTATAAACTATTGCTTTTCCTGAGCTCACTAATAAACTTTTAAAATATTAAGTCTCACTACTTGTTGCACCAAACAAATGGTAAAAGTCCTTGTACAAAAAAATGCCTCTAGTTGGGCTGATTTGTACACAAGATAAATGAAAGTTACTAAATGAATAGACAGCTAAAAACTTGAGATAAAACTCTAAGAGTTGAAGATGTTTGAGTTTGAGTGCAGATTTAGAATCAACACGTTGGAATTTTGAAATCTTTGAAGAAAAATTTGAATTGATGTAAATGCACTATAAGTGTTATTTTCTTATTTGATAGGCTTAAATTGCTAACCTTGAATGGTCTTTTATTTATTCTTTTATACTTGATTTAAAAATCTGCCCATTAGAGAAGATGAAAGTCATTAAATGCAAATGAATCATTAAGATTTTTTGCTTGTTGAAACATTCTCCTTGTTTCTCACTGATTGAAGGCTATTCGACAATGTCTGGGATGAGTAACTATTTTTGACATTAAGATTTCTAACTTACATGAGTTAAACAACTTGCGATAGACTACACTCATCTATGTTTGAGAATAAATCACCATGTCTTGAATTGGATAGCTATGTCCGAAGTAAATTTCTCAGACTTAGACTAGTGTTCAGCTTGCAACTGACTTCTCTGAGCTATGTCCTTAAATCATGTCCAAAATTGAATAGCAATGTTCAAAGTTAATATTTCAGACTTGGATGAACCATTCACTTTCCAACAAGCTTCTTTCACCTATATCTGTAAATGATTCGCCATTTCTAGAATCGGATCACCATGTCCAAAGTTAATATTTTGAACTTGAATTGGAGTGAATTGCTCTTGGTCACACGACTGAGCTTTTGCTATTTACGAAAGTGAATTGGCGATGTCGAGAGTTGTAATTTTTAACTTGGTTCACTTGGGTTGGCAAAGTTTGAGTTTTGGCACTTTGGATTTTCAGACTTGGATTTTTAATGTTTTGGCTTCTCATTGTATCAATGTACAATTCTATGTCTAAATTAGTCATGCAATGTCCAAACTTGTTTCATTGTCTGTGATGTTCAAACCTTTGCCTTTGCAATGTCCAAGCTTACTTCTGCAATGTTCGAACCTTTTCTTGAGTCTAAATTTTAGTTGCAGTTCATTTTTAAGTTTATTTTGAAGCCAGGTTGTGTCCGAACTTGAGCATCAATTTGGTTGACTTTGGCAATGACCTGAAGTGCATCCAAATTATCTTTTGAGCTTTTTACATATCCTTCAACTAAATGTTTAGCCTTGGATACTTGTTTGAAATAGTCTAGAAGAAGTTCTAGACTTCAATCATATGTCTTCAGTTGGCACTCTTCAAAACTTGCTAAGTTTCTTCATGTATTGGCTTTGATTATCATAAACTCAGTTATATCTAGTTTCATCTAAAGTTCTTTTCAAAGTTTTAATGCCATTTTTTGAGGATTTATGTTTTCTTCATTTATGGATTTGATGTTGTGAATCTTTGTCTCTTATATAATCTATGTTTTGTGTTGTGCACTTGATTAAAGTTAATTCAGTCATGTGTTTTTGCTCATAATCAAAACTTAACTGGTTGAATATGTTCATCATCAAAATCAAGCTAGGTAAAGGAAGTTTGGATCACCTAGGTCAACAAACTTTGGATGCAAGTAACATTACCTAGGTACATCTATTATAGTTATCAACAATGACATATATGCAATGTTTCCCTCAAAGACTTCCAATTATCATTGGTCCCACTAAGTCTATACGTAGCAATTGAAGTGGCTGAGTTATGCAAACTTCTCTATTTGGCTTGGAAGACTCTTTTGCATGCTTTCCTCTCATGCAGGCATCACATGACTATCCTTCGTCAAATTTCAATTTGGGTAAGTCCACTTCAAGATCCTTTTGGTATAGTCTTTTTATCATATCTTTATTGGCATGTCCCAATCTTCTATGCCATAGTAGGGACTCATCATGACTAACAAGACACTTAGCTTGAATATCAAATAAGTCTAGTATATATACATTTCCATGCCTTTTGCCTAGAACTACAACAAAATCATGTTGATCTAGGATTGAACAAATATGAGATTCAAATATAAACTTGTAACCACTATCGCAAAACCGACTAACACTCAAAAGGTTATTATAACACCCTAGGATTCTGGGGATTTGATGGTTCAAATTATAATTCCTCATAAGTGTATGGACATATAGCAATTTAGTGTGTAATGTAAGGGTCGATCCCACAGAGAATGGCTAAACTAACTTAATTAATTTTAGTTACTGAAATATCCTAACTTAACAGGAATGTATTTATAATAAATAAACATGGAATAATGTTTGGGATAATTTTGGAATTTTAGAAAATTAATGGAATGCAAGTAAATCAATGACTAAATAATACAGGGAGATTAGTAAGATGTATAGGGATATAATTTCAGCACTAGATGGTACCCTTTTGCATATGGAATATTGGATTCAATGCCTCACTTGGATTCATTCTTTTAAAAGTAAGATTATTACCATTAGGTGTGCAGGTTTAAATTAAGTGCTTTCACTCATTCCAATTACCTATGGCGTGTAGCATAACTGAGGTGAAAACCAATTAAGCTCAAGAACATAAGAACTAAAATAGTATGGCTTAGCATATTGTGTCTACCTCTATCTTTCTCATTCAAGGGAACTCATGTTTAGCATATGATATCTACCTTAACCATGCTTTAATAATTAATTTAACTTAGAATATTGGATCAATCAATAAAATAATTTAAATTACTACAAATAACATCATGAATGAAATAAGATCATATAGTATTAATAACCAACAATCTATAATAAAGAGTATCAAAAAGGGTTACATCTTCACCCTAGAAAAAGAAATTTAGTTCATTAGAAAAATCAAAATAACTCCCTTAGATAGGATGATAGAATGAAGAACATCTTCTTTCCTTATTTTTTTTACTTGCAATCTCTCCTTCTTCTCTACAAGAAAACTTCAAGAGTTCGGCCTCTAAACCTCAGAAAAACTCTCAAAACTGGAAGTGAGAAATAACCTCAAAAACCCTAACTTCCCTCTTAAAAACCCCATGGCTACACAATGTAGAAAATCCATAAAAAAATATTAGGCCACCTATAGCGCTGGCGTCGCCAGGTGGGCACTGGTTTGCTATCTGGCAAGTGGTGGTGGTGGGTCTTGGCACCGGCGGTGCCTGCTAGATGTGTCCTTTGCAACTTGACTTTTACTCCTTTTACAGTTATTTTCTTTTCGATCATCAAACACCTAGAAAATCTAACAAATAAATATGAAATTCTTCTAAAAGAAATGAGGATTTGTAAATAATTAAGCTTAAACATAGATAATGCAAGTGAATGAAATTCACTCATCAAATACCCCCAAACTTATTTATTCATCCTTGAGCAAAATAGAAACACAAAATCCAAAGGACATAACTATGACATAGTAATAACATACAAACTCATAAAGAATACAATGAACATTAATCTCAATCATTAATCGAAAACCTGCACAAATTAATCATAATTAAGAAGAACTATCAAGATATCACATGTCTTTTTAATTTTTAACCTAGGCTTACCTGAGCCTTTTTCTTTCCAACTTAGATTCCATCTTCATGCACAAAAATTATAGCCATTTCAATCTATCTACATCTTTTCACAATTATATTCATTCAAGCAACTAAGTAATACATATTCAATGCATCCCTGAGAATTCACAAATTAAACCAAAGAGACTACTTTAGATGAGCATTTGATATTTTTGTGGGCTCAATTACTATCACATTCCTAGTATTTTTTATTTTTATTTTTGAATGCGATTCCCCCCTATTACTTGGGCTGTATTACTATCACACCCCAAACTTATTTTCTTTTTGAATCATAGAGATGTGATCCTCTCAATTGCTTGGGTTGTATTATTATCACACCCTAAACTTATTTTCTTTCCTATTCATAGAGATGTGATCCCCCCTATAAACAATGAGATTTTACTCTTGTTTTTCTTTTATCTCATCTAATGCTTATCTCAACATAGTTACAATGCATTCTAGAATTGAAATTGAACAATACATACTTAGTCTCCTAAACTCATGCTAAGCATTCAAAGATTTCAAAAGAAATGGCTAAGTCAATGTGATTAATGTGTATAAGGTATCTATAGCAAATTAGACTAAGGATCAAGTCAAGCATTTTAGAGTATAATGATTTCTATCATTTTCAACTTAACTATTGTCAAATGTCGCATACATGTCATAGGTTTGATATGATGACTCTGATTAATGTTCCAAACTCAATCCAATAAAACACTTAACATATAGATTTAAACATAACATATAAACTACTCGAACTAGACAAACCAACTGAAAACACAACACACCAAGTAGACAAACTATAATAGTCCCCAAACTAAAATAAACAAATCCATAAAAAAAATGTTAACACCCCCAAACTTGAACACAAAATTGTCCTCAATGTAGAATAAAGCAATAAAAAATAAGGACTTCCCTGAAATAGATGGATCACTCTTTTG
Organism: Pouteria campechiana; assembly: GCA_036873735.1. NCBI lineage: Eukaryota > Viridiplantae > Streptophyta > Magnoliopsida > Ericales > Sapotaceae > Pouteria > Pouteria campechiana. The sequence goes on along the minus strand of JAYJMB010004595.1, from coordinate 4,766 downwards.
AGCTTTTGCTTTTCACCTAACTCAAAGCTTCTTTTAGTACATTAGGAAGTGTTCATGGGGGTGGAAAGACAATGGAGTTATCGCCTGGTGATATATTGCAACTCCGGAGCATGGCAGTAAGAGCATTATTGTGGTCCACCGTATATTTGTACATTTTTTGCTAGTTATTCATCATTTGCCTCATATAACATTGAACACCCACTAGGCGGGTTTGAAGATTAGCACTAGGAGGTGCTTTAGAAGAAGACTCCCTAATGGGTCTCTACTAAGGAGAGCTTGGTGGTGGAGATGAAGGACTCGCCCTTGCACTTCTAAACTCTGTCTTCTAAAACATATCTATAACTACATTATTGATTACTAGAAGAGGTTGTTGAAGTTCCACTTGAGCAATGGTAGGAACTCTAGCCATGAGACACAACTAGCAGATGAGTGAAGGGTGTCCCAATCCACTTATGAGCTTCCTTATAATGAATGAGATGATGGACCACTCGATCACTCAGCCCACATCAATGGACAACCCTGTCTAAATAGCATAGTTGAGAATAGCTCAGTCCCTTGTAACACCAAACACATGGTTGGATGATAAAATTTTTGCTAAAATGAAATAGTGTCATGCCTTGCTTGTTGCTTTCAACTGCCCTCTTGGAAATTTAATTATCTTATCATGCAGAGTCTCCACTTGCTACCTGATTGAGCAAGGATGTGATATCATTATAGTCCAGTCCTTACTTACTCCAAGCGGATTATTCATCCTCTTCAATATCATCTAACTCATAAACTTGGTTGATAGCAACTCTATCAAAAGGAACCATCTTTCCACGCATCAATGCTTTAAGCCCCCTTGGGTTTGCTCTGAACTATTCTTGAACATTGGCATAAAACTTCCTAACCAGTGGCACCATTGGCGCCTTTGGCTAAGCTATAAAGTGCATCCAATGCCAAGCTTGGATAAGGTTGGCTATATCATTATAAGTTCTATCAAAGCCTCTTTCTCTTATACCTTCTTGATTCACTAGAGAGTTTTTGAAAATCTCTTCAGCTCGGTCATTGAAGAACGTGGGTTCAAGTGGTGCATTAGGCTCTCTTATTCACCTCTTCCTTGAGGGTCCAGCATGAGTAGATTTCCTTGGAGTCATGGTGACAATACTAGAAGCAATGTAGTAGCACAACAACTTGGGCAATCATGAAGCAACTCTACCAAGCTTCCTCAAGACCAAACTACACAACTCCACTTCACTTTGAAAAAACAACAAGCAACAATAAGAATATATGCTTACACCACAAGAAAGAGGTCACTTTCTTCACCAAGGCATTTCATCAAACATATAGCATGCACATTAAAATTTTTCAACAAATGCCTTGATAGCTTCTCCAATTCAACCTCAACATACACCCACTCCTACTACATACAATCTTACAACATGTGCCCAACAAATACCATACACTACCTAGCTCAAGTAATCCATCAAACACTTAAAGTGTATAATGTCAATTAAGCTCCATACACAAAAACCCAACTCCAAATCTTCTCAAACAACCACAAAAGCAAACCACTTCACCAAGAATAATAATAGAATAAGGATTGAGTTGAACTAAGTAACTTGTGATTCCAAGAAAATATGAAGAAGTTGTCAAGCCCAACTTTAGAAAATGGTGAAGAAGATGATGAATAGTGAAATGGGAGAGATGAAAATAAGGAGGGAAATGGAAAAGAGAAGCTTCAATGTGTTAATCCTTGATTTTTGGGATGATTGAATTGGGTTGAGGGTTGGGAGGAAGGGTTTTGGAGAGAATGGGAAAAAGGGAGAGGAGAAGCTTGGATGAAAAGGGGAGAGGGAATGGAATGGGCATGCATGTGTGTGTTTGGGTTTTAAGTGGCCAGGTGGCTGTACTGGTGGCCTAGGCAGGAGCCAGCTGCGCCACCCCGCTGCCCCTTTCATGCAGTTTTTTTTCTTTGAAACATCCAAAGCCGCTGTCGTCCAATCGCTGCCTCAAAATTCTTTCTTCCATGCTACTTTATCACCCTATTTGATCTCCTTGCTTGAAATACTCATTTATCATGCCTCTTAATCCTCATTTATGCATTTAACCTATCAAACAAGAAACAATAATGTATTAAGTATAACAAATAGGACAATATCGGTGTAATGTAACTACTTAAAATCCAATCAAGTTTATTTAAATTAATGGAACTGGCCTACTGTTGGTCCCTTACACAATGGTAGCTCAAGAAGGGGGTGGTGAATTGAGCTTTAAAACTTTTGTCCAAATCAAATAATCAAAGTGTTGAATGAATAAATAGAACAAATTACATAATACACAACACAAGAATTTTATAGTGATTCAGCCCTTCCTGGGTTCCTACTCCACTTCTTTAAGTCAGTTTCCTCTACTGATCTTAGGTTCCACTAACACCTTGATCAACCTAACCAAATACGCATCAGTTTTCCCATAAGCTCACCAACCAACTTACTAGCTTTCCAAGCTGACCAGAAACTTTTACAACTTGTTAGTTTTCAAAGCTCATCAATGAACTTTTATCCTTTTAGCAAGCTCCCTACTTGCTTATCTCAATACATAAACACCAAGCACTCTGCTTATGTTACCAAGTACTAAAAAGAACTATACAAATTAATGCCTCTTACTTAGGCAGACTTGTACATAAATTCAAAACTTTAAGTAAATGAATAAGTAATATGAGCTTAAGATTCAAACTCCTTGATTGAGAAGCAATCTAGACTCTGAGAGATCTGACAGAGTTGTAGCTGTTAGAGTTGAACTTTGAAGGAAGATTTAGAATGCTTAAAACTTTTGCTTCTTTGTATATTCAATATGTTCTATATATTTTATTTTGTATCTGAACGCCTCTTTTATAGGCTAAGAGATTTTTTCCATTGCTGACTATAGCAGACTTTCAAAAGTTCAAAAATGTTTTTCTTCACCTTACATTTTGTCTAATGTCTGACTTTGAAGCAATCTAGTGTTGGTCTACAACTTTGTCACTAACTTTTGTTAATGTTCACATGAGTATTGGATGCTCCAAAGCAACTTCTTCAGTTAATCCAAAGTGATGAGTGAACAACCATATCCTTCGAATGATTTCGAATACTCTAATTGATTCTTTGAAATTGAGTATATCAACTCAATTTATAGTTTCAAAACTTGTCTAACAATTAACTTAAAACAACTTAATTTGTAGTTTCAATAAAATTTCTATTGATTAATTCAATTTAGCTCCCCCTGAATGGATGCACAATATTTTAAAAGAAATTTTCATGCACATCTTTTCTCAATTCATACACATACCATTTTCTTTCAGTTTATACATACATTTTCTCCTTGTTTATACATTTACATTTGCTCCCCCTTTTTGTCATAATCAAAAAAGTGGAAAGAAACAAACAATAATATTAAAGACTAATGATGACCAAAATTACATACATATAGAACTTTATCATTGATGAAAAATTTGCAAATAAAACATATGCACAAAGTCAAAATTCTTTACAAAAAGAAAGAAAAATTACACTAGAGAAAAAAAAATATAATAGGCAGCAATGTCATTAGGGTGGTTTGGGTTTTCTTTTGTAGGTCTTGGGAAGGATAGGTGGAAGAGGGGGTTTGGGTTGAGAAGATGATGGTGTATTAGAGGGCTTGGATGTTTTGGAAGATTATCTGGGTCATTTTGGTGGTGGAGATGGGATGAAAAGTGGATCCTTGGGAATTTCTATAGAAGGTTCATGTGTATAAGTTGTAGTTCCACAGCTTAATACATACATCAAGTCAATGCACTCTCGAAATTTTGGGTCTAGTAGTTCAGAAAATGCTACAAGAGTCCCTTTTAAGAGAACTTCTATATTGATATTCATACATGTTGTGTACTCCTAATAGTAGATGGTTATTCTTTCAAGAGTAGCCTTTATGTATTCTTTGGGAGGTGGAATTCTTGGCTTCCTCTTAGGTTTGGAGGATGATAGCTATTTGAAGAGGATGTTTAGGGTTGTTGTTTTGGTTTGGGGTTGTAGAAGGTGGTGGTGAGGATTTTGTTTTTGAAAAGTAATTAGTGGAGATTGTATCTGTCTTATTCTATCTTAAATAGAGGGATCTGAAAGTTGAGAGTATGGAAGAGAGAGATTATTAATAATGACCCCTAGGTTGGCATTATTGTAGAAAGAGTATTCTTCCTTAGTGAGAATAAAGAATTGATTAGGACCTGAGGAAGATGGAAATACTTTTCTGATTGGTTTTGATGCTGGTAGCATCTGAAGAAGTTTTTCAGAGTGCTCTTAAAGAATTGACTCTCTATCAGGTATGTGATTTGTGTGACCTTTGGGAGTCAATGGAGGATTGGGAAGAAGTTGAATCCTATGTAGAATATTAGGATCCTCAAGTTCTGAAAATGGCAGTTCCTGAGGGGGTATAATGATGTTTTGAGAGTGAAACATTCTAGCAATTTCAAAATTGATTTTGGTTTTATTCATAAACTCAGAAAACGTCATCTTGATTAGATTGGCAATTTGAATGAGAATGTCAGGATTATCAAGAGTTGGTTTTGGAGGAGATTTTAGAAGAGTTGGGAGTTTTTCTCCATGCTGGACGAATTAAGAGTGAATCCCATTCTAGTGGAACTCGATCAATTTGTTCAAGAAAGAGTTCTTGATGAGCAAAAATATAGATGGTTCGCAATCAGTCCCCGGCAACGGCGCCAAAAACTTGATGGTCCAGGTTTTAAATAACCTCGCAAGTGCACGGTCGATGTGTAGTCT
>JAYJMB010004594.1:0-12825 GCA_036873735.1 Pouteria campechiana | reverse complement strand
AAGGTCCCTATCTGACTTGAGCGTCGGAGTGCCCGCACCGGGACCACCCCCGGCGCCCTCTGACGTTTTCTCTATCTAGCAGGATTCTAGGCGGGATCTCCTCGAGAACTAGATCAGCATTCCGTTTGGGGACAACCCAAACACTTGGTTATTTCCCATATGCACTATTTAGTCCAACAATATTTACATCTCACCTCACAGGTGCCACAATCATGCTACTAAAGTATACCATAACCCACGGGTGCCACATCCATGCCACCAAGGCATTTCCACACCTCATAGGTGTCACATCATGTCCATGCCACTAAGGCATATCTACACACCACGAGTGTCACACCATATCCATGCCACCAAGGCACAATAACATAACCACATAGTTGTCATCCACCATGCTTCCTTGATATAACCATACTGCATGAGAGTCACAAATCACCTAATTACAGTTAAACCGCATTGTCATCAAGGTACCACGATATACCACACAAATTAATCATTCCCCCTATGACTTATGACTTGTAACAAAATTTTATGCAATGCAATTTCAAGGGCATTTCAGTTGCGACATATAACTAAATCTAAGTTGCAAAGAAAATACATGAAAATGCATAACTTCATCATTGAAATCAGAAGATAATATAATAAATATCATTCAAAACTTGGTGCCCATATACAAATCATGGGATACTAACTATCCTCATCAATCTACTCATTTACACATGTACAATAGAAAGAAACCTACTTACCTTAATAGAGAACAACTACACAATCCTCAACCTCCAACTCAACAACTTGGTTCTCAAGTCAATGCCCAACGAATCTTGCATACATAACATGTACTATAATTGAAATTTACATACATCTAAATGGGAGATCCAACTCAATTTTATAAACTAGGTAAAATTCACTTGATCAACTCATTAGGGTATATTCTTATCTCATTACTCAATACATTCCAAGCACTTGTTCTCGTGAAAATTATTATCCATTTCAAGTTAAGATTCCATAAGGCCCAATTTTGGGGGTTTTCACTCAAATCATAATTTTAGTGCTTCCTTCATTAGAGTACCCTACTTAAGATTAATGATCATTCCCAAACATAATTTTACTCACTTTCACTTTTAGTAAGCTTAATAAAGATAAAACAACCCCTATCAAGTCATTATTAACATGGCTTACAATGTAAAAATTTTAGATTTGTAGCCCATTCAAGTTACCACATGGAGGGTCCTTAAGCACCATTTCAATATAGAAATTAGCATGATTTAAAGGGCATAAACCCAACTGTTCTCTCTCCAATTTCATTTACCATTTTAAGTTAAATAAACAACATTCTTAGTTACCATAATCTGCCCATATAGTTGTCCAATTATAAGAGTTCTTTTCTAAATGTATTTCAAGTACAAAATTTTTATTCTAATGTCTTCCATATTGCTATCCAAATTTAATCTCTCTTTAAACGTTCATTAAGTGCATTGAATAACTTATTTTTGTGCCTAACTAATGGCCAATTAGGAGCTATGATGAAATCATTCAAACACACTTTGCTTCTAATAAAATTATTTCATCAAAAACTTGATATGCATCAATTAAATTGTTAATTGCTAGCAAAGTGTAGCAAATTGGATGCATTCCCAGCAACATAAAATCAATGTTTAACAAGATTAACATCAAAACAACCTTGCTAACTATAACACCCAGGGTGTTAATTTTGATTAATTATGTGTTGGAACATATTGCAATTGTCTTTAGTATGATTATAATGATTATAATGATGAATTAAGGAGAAGAGGGTTATTTAGAAGTGAAAGGATATATGAATAGTTAGATGAAATTATGATTTATTTTCAAGAAAGTGAGGTAAATTATCATACATTTTATGCCACTATCATGTGGATAAATCATGAGAAAATTTTATGAATAGTAACAAAATAAAATGGAAAGAAAACACGGTTTAAATTGGAGAGAAATGAAGAAAATGCTGAATTTGAAAAATGAATCATTTATGATCAATTTTTGATATGGATAATGGAATAATTTGAAAATATGGACAACATAAGAGTTGTATATTTTGAAACTATCCTTCTAACTCATTAAAATATTTTATTTGGATATCTAATGTGAAATTTATGATTAATGCACTAAAACTACTCTATTAGGGATAAAAAGTACTGAAATTATCAAATTAGATTTTTTATTTAAATTTTTGACATATATGGGTGTTGATTTGGAAAAAACGTTAACATAAAACTTGTATCCTTTGAAATTATATATCTAAAGAAATAAGAATCACTCAATTCAAAGTTTGTATGATAAAGTTATGCCCAATGCATCAAAAATGTTCCTAGTAGAAAATTAAGGACGAGATTAAATTGATAAATTTAAAAAATTGAGTATTAATTATGCATAATAAGTTTGAGAAATTATATGTAAAACTTTTTGGGATAAATATATATGTATAATATAGAATTTACAATAGTTTATGAATTTTTATGTGATATTTGAGGCTTAATTATCAAGTGAGTGAGTAATAACCCATAATTTGATTAAGGCATGATAATTAAGATTTATATGATATTATTCTTATTTTTTAAGGAAAATTATTTATACACTTAATGTATACATGAGGGAATTATAATGTCAAATTAATTTTAATTTTTGAGGGGAATTAATTGATGAAATAATGGAACATTGGGACTGCATGAAAATGGTATGGACACGCACCTATGGAGCACCCAAATAGAGACAAGTTAGGTGCTCCATCACCCCTTTCAAAACTCATTTGTTGCTACCTCTTTCAATCCACAACATAGTTACTACCTCCCTTTCCATGTCCTATTTTCATGCAATTTTACCTAGGAATTTTTTATTCCACTAAGGGAAATCCATCCCCATGCAAAAGCCTCCATTTTCACATGTGTTGGACGAGCAAAGAGGTCGAAGGGGAGCTGTTAATGATGTGAAGCATGTTGTTGGGGAGAAAGATCAAGAGAAAAAGGTTGGGTTTTAGCCAAGGATTCAAAGTAAGCAAGACTATCATTTTTAATTCATGATTTGGCTATAATTAGGGTAAATTATCATCTGTTTGGGCTACTCAGGGCATGGTTATTGCTGTAATTTTTGTGATTTTGATGGAGAATGATGTTTAAAAGTGATTGGCAAGGGGGAACGATCAATTTGGATGTGATTGAGGGACCTAATTACTTTCCACAAACATTGGGCTTGAATGCATGCTTGGATGCCCTATTTGGGCGTGAATTGGAGGAGAGATCTATTTGCAATGATTTGAATGATTAATGTAGGTTAATTATTGATTATTTATGCTAATTTACATGGGTTGGAAGTTAAATTTTGTTGGAAAAATGTTAGGTATAAGTTATGCATGCTAAATGTTTGAGGAAATGCCAAAAAGAGAGGGTAAAGTATGAATTTGGAATGCACCATCTATTTGAAATGAGATTAAGGACGTAATCATCTATTTAGGTGTGTTTAATGATAATTAATACCTTATGTGATTAAGGAATGATAATTGTGCTTAAGAATAGATTAGTAATGGTAGAAATTGGATTTTAATATGTATATGCAAGTTGCATCTTAAAACACAACAAGTGAAATTTTTGGACATAAGTTTATACATACAATCTGTTTGGGCTTAATTCTATATTAATTAGTGGTTAAATGGTGATTTCATAGTATTAATTATGTTGGAGATTAATTAGAATGGGTGGGAAGTTGATTTTAAGCCATTCTTGCAATGTGTTTGTGAAAATGACTTAGGGGTATAGGAATATAAAGATGTAAGGTAGGTTTTCTAATTAATTTTGTGAGTAAATGAGCATGGTTATGAAGTAATTAGCATAATAATTATGCTAGGGATTTAATATACGTGAATGGGAATGAAATTCATGTGTGTTATGTTGCTAAGCAAGAAAAGTTGGAAATACATGTTTTGTGTTTAATGAAATGCCTAAGTGAATGAACTACTTGAAAGTAGAATAAAGTTATATGATTTATGCCTTAAGTTGAGCTATAATGAAATTAATTATGATGAAGTAAAAGGAGAATTAAATGAAAAAAATAGATTATACATGAATGTACGAGCATGAACTCTGTATGATGACAAACTAGTAAGTTAAGCATACACCTTGTGTTTTAAGGTGACTTGTCTTTATGGAAAATAGGGTGGAGTATTATGGTTGGATTAGACACCCTAATCGAACATTTAATAGGACCTAAGTGGTGTATGAATGTATGAAGTAAAAGATTTGGTGAGAGAAAATGACTGTGGGAATGCAACTCTAGCACTTGAAATGATTATTGATTAGAATTGATTTTGCATGAGGAAAACATGCTAACTTAAATTCCAATATATGTTATATATGTAGGGTCATTAATGATGACTTGGAAGAGAAGTTATAAAAGGTAAAGAGTCATGGAATGGTCTCAACTAAGGTAGGCTTTCTTTTTTCGTTGAATATGATGATTGAATAGGGATATGGAATATCCCATTTGTTTATATCCGGGCTTGTATGTTTTGGTTGCAGATAGTGGCTATCACATAATTGTTTAAGTTTGATACTATCTGATTTGATAAGAGATAGAGAGTATTCCTTAATTTTGTTTAGGAATGAATGTTATATATTATACAATTATGAATAATGTTATATATGTGTTGTATTGAGGAAGTGTTAAATAGAATGAAAAGCGTTGGGCATGACTATATATGTTTTGAATGTGAACACACTATGTTCTTAACTCAAATGTGATAATGGTTATGGTATGGTTTTATATTGGAATATTAAGCATGATTATATATTTTCTGATGGAGCATACTATGTTATTGATTATGAATTATTATTTTCTATTTGCCTACTTACTAAGTTGCCCAGACTCACGCCTTTATATTTAAATTTTTAGTAGACAAGTCAAGGGAGCATTGGAAGATGTTAATTGAGGTTGTGGTTTTTATTGTGTTTGATAGTATTTGGGATTTGATTTGTATTCGTTCATAATTATAATAACTTAATTTGAGATGTATTCTGTTATGTAAAAGAGAATGTCATGTCATAATAGTAGAAAATGATATTATGATTTCTAAATGGTTAGGTCAAGTTATTGCCATCATGGGGTGTGCAGGTTCTGGTTTATGGTTTGATATATAATTATTCAAATTTCAGTTTTATTCATGATTGAAAATTATGAGTATAAACATTAGAAATGTATTTCATTGATGTATATAAGGTTTAAATTCACATAATTCAGGAGAGACTCTGCCAGATTTAGGACAAGATATCTACTTGAAAAATAGGAAAATTGTGACCTTAAGAAGAAGGGAAGTGGTAGTGTCCCGCATAAGCCCCATTAGAGAATAATCTATTAGATGGCCAAAATGCATAAGGTGGGGGTGGGGTGCGTTACACTAACGAACCCATTATGCCCCGAAATCAATTAAATTTTTGCCCAATTTTATTATTTACGAAATACCCAACTCAACATACAAAAATATGGTTACTCATTTCATGGACAACCATATACATGAAATTTCTTATGTCTAAACACCATAATATCATTGCAAATGAACATTACAATTATTCCCATAAGAAATTCTGAAAAAAATTCATCATAAATCAACAAAATAGACTACACGAATTGCACAACAATACTCTACTAAATAAATCCTTACTCGCACTACTACATATATTTTTTTAGGAGTATAGGTTTTATTTTTGGTTGCCTATGATAGCATACTACCTAAGATTATGTCAAATATATAATCTAATGGTTAAGTATGGTTTATTTAATTAGATAAATAAAATAAGATTTATAATTAAGTAAAAATAGGCCGCATTGTAAATCATCATGGTAAATTTGTAAACTCTTTTGTAAATAAATTATATATACACTCTTTAAAGAAAAAATTATTGAGTCCTGGAAGCTAAGCAGAGGAAATGAGGATAAACAAATAGATTTGATTAGGCTATCTCCATCAACTACTTCTCGTAGCTAGTGATCCACCAAGAAAGGTTTATCATTGGAGGATGCTATTAATCCTTGGAATAAAAGCTAAGTGAGGTAGATTTTATAAATATGACCATAAAATATGATTCATTAACACCCTAAAACTCAGATAGCAGGATTTAACAAGCATATGAGTAGAAGTTGTTAGAAGTTCTTGTAAAATACTTAGCAATTGCTAGAAAATTTGTTAGCAGTAATATGAGTAACACCTATGTGGGATAACTTGGGCACAAAACATCTCATACGCTCATTTTATAAATAAGCTAATGGCCAAACCACAATTTCCATCAATCAATAAGATTTTTTCTCCTTGTTTCTTACTTGCTATAGTTGATATTTTACAAATTTGTTTTTAATGAGAATTAAGGGGTATTTTGCAATAGAGCTTTCATTCATATTCTTAAGCCTACTAGTAAGACAAATCATATTATCTTTCTACATTATATATGGGAAAAATTTGATGATAAATTATGGAATCTAGTTGATGAAAACGTAATAGAGACTTATGCTATTAAAAGCAAAAATATAAGATTTAAAAAGGTGTCTCATATTTTGTAAAGCTCTTGAACTTATACATTTGTTATGGATTGTCCATGAACCTATCTTTACATAAGAATATATAGTAAGATTTTCCTAATGTTGTTGGTCCCTTATGTAATAGTAGCTCAGGGGGGGGGGGGGGGGGTCAATTGAACTTTTAAAACTTTTGGCCAAATGAAATGATTATGGTACTGCATGAATAAGTAAAACAAATTGCATAATATATAACACAAGATTTTTATAGTTCTTCTGCCCTTCCTAGGTTCCTACTTCACTTCTCAATGTCAGTCTTCTCTGCTGAACTTAGGTTCCACTAATACCTTGATCAACCTGATCAAATACATGTTGGTTTTACAATAAGCTCACCAACCAACTTACTGATTTTCCAAACTAACATAAACTTTCACAACTTGTTAGTTTTCAAAGCTCACTAATAAACTTATACCCTTTCAGCAAGTTCCCTACTAGCTTATCTCAATACATAAACACCAAGCACTCTACTTGTGTTGCCAAACACTAAAGTAAAATATACAGATTAATGTCTCTTACTTAGGCAGACTTGTACATAAATTCAGAATTTTAAGTAAATGAATAAGTAGTAAGAGTGAAAGATTCAAACTCCTTGATTAAGAAGAGATTTGAACTTTGAGAGCTTTGATTGAGTCGTATCCATTAAAGTTGAAATTTTGAAGGAAGATTTTGAATCTTCTTCATGTAATTAGCAGTGTTCGAATGATATTCAATGAGTTATTTTCTTTTGCTTGTTAATCTTTCTTTTATAAGTTGAGAGAGATTTTTCCATTGATGACTTTAGCAGACATTCAAACATTCAAAAATAAATTTCTTTATGTTATCTTTTATCTAACATCTGATTTTGTTGCAATCAAGTATTGGTTTACTACTTCTATTACTAACTTTTCCAAACATTCACTTTCGTATCAAGTGTTCCGAAAATATGAGTGAACAAATAGTGTCTAAACTGATTTTGGATAATCTTAATTGTTTTCTTCAGATTCTCCAAAGTGATAGTAATCCTTCTTAGTTGCGATAATCATTTATGGAGAGAAGTTCAGATTTTCTGAACTTATATCACTTCCAGAAAGGTGATCCAAAGTTTTGACTCAATGTTTTGAAAAAAATCTCCGAAACGTGACTCAACATTTTGAAAAACATCCCCAAAGTGTGGTCAAAGTTTTGAAAAATATATCCGAAGCATGACTCAAAGTTTTCTAAAGTGACTTAAAGTTCTCTGAAGCATATATGTTTACTTTGAAGCTTGTCCTATTATTTCTGAAGCGTACTTTGACATCTTTGAAGTATACTTGACACTTCCGAAGCTTTTCTTGATTATCTCTAAAGCACACTGTAACATTTTTGAAGATTTGAAAAAGAACTCCAAAGTGCACTGTGACTGCTCCAAAGCTTTTTCAATCATGTTCTCCAAAGTTCGTTGAGACATTTTCGAAGTAATGCAATTTGCTTCGGAACACATTGTAACTACTCCGAAGTGTTCCAATCTTCTCTAAAGTTGTTACTGTTTGCTTCGAAGCTTGTCTTCAAGACGATTTTGTTTTCTTGAATTAAGTATATGTGAAATTTATATACTTAATTTTGAAAGAGCGTTTACTTTATATCTTCTTTTTGTCATCATAAGGTTTATTCTTAAGTTGAATATGAGTTGTTCTTTCTGCAATATTCTTGAGAACAGATTGTTAGTACCTTAATGTTTCACTCATGCTTTTGCTCATCATCAAAACATACTTGGTTAAGAATGTTTATCATCAAAATCAAGCTAGATAACATTGTTCAACAAATGCTTGAGAAATAGAGAGATAGAAAATAATGAAAGTGTGTTTCTACATAAGGGGAATCTAAAAGATAAGTATATTAACATAAAACTATATAAATTTGTGTGTTTGATCTTACTATGCTTGTATTCTCAACTCTTGACATGATATTCTTTCAATACCAAACATTTGAAGTGCTTGAGAAGATTGGAAAACCAAAGTATATTAGAAAGACTTCATATCAATGAGAATAAGTTGAATATGATTCACCATAGGATGATTATTACTTTTAAAGAGAATGCATGTATGGGAACACATACTTAGGAGGAGAGATTTATTGAGATATCTCTTTTACATAGAGGAAACGAGTCTCGCATAGTTGAGGTTTATGGATGTAATCAATCAAACAAACAAAAAAACTACCACTAACATAGTAAATCAAGTCAAAGCTACTTTTTATGGTGTTTCATAGGGAGAAGACTTAGACCTTTCAACTTCACTTATGCTCATACGTAGGTCAGCAACATATACATTTACCATTAACATGGATAGTTAGCCTTTAAATCTGACTTACTTGATGGCTTTTTACACCAAGTGGACTTATCTCATGCCCCCAAAATGTTACTAATGTCAAGCTCACCACCATCTTGGGGCACATGACATCTTTCCAAGATCTAGGAATACTCTCGCACCTGCTATGGTTTAGAAAATATGCATGAGCTACAATTGTATCCATAAAACATAAAATGAAGAATTTTATTCATCAATCCACAACATCTCAAACCAACCACAAAATTTTATAAACAAAAGACATTAACCAGCTTAACTCTCTTTAGATTACCTTTATAATATTTTCTATCTTTAAAGTCACATGAATACACCAAATACAATGTTAAATTTATGGTTTATACTAAATATATCTATGGTTTATAAGACTATGCTCAACACGTGCCCCAAGTCACATCAAGTAAAATTTGGGTGTTTGAAGCTCCTCATTCTCTACTCTTTAAACTCCTACCCATTCCCCATGGGCTGAACTCCAATGTCCCTACTATCTACAAATCAATACAAAAAACTAGTGAGCATGGGCTAACTCAGTAAATCAGTTAAACATGATTAGTTCATTTTATAAACTAGCATATTTATTGCATATATTTTTATAAATACCAACCCAAAATATATACAAATCTTATCTATAAAAATACCCAAATAATCATGTATTCACGTCATGCAAGCAACCATCATATGCATATAACTCTTCGAGTTTGCTGTCATAGCTTAACTCTCCACATAGCACCTACACCATGTGGATCATAATATATATATATATATAATATTAGGCCTATTTTCATAGCTCAACCCTCCACATAGCTTTATATATATATTGAGTCTGTTGACGTAGTTCAAACCTCCACATAGCCTCCACCATATAGATAATTTTTATATATACTAAGTCTATTGTTGTAGCTCAATCCTCCGCATAGCCTCCACAAAATTCAAGGAATCTTATCTCATCATAAACTATGCCCAAGGTTACAACTTCCTTTACAATTTTAAGAAAACCATGCCATATCATAGAATTAGGAAAAACTACGTGAAACTCATAGATTAAGTTCTATCATGAAGAAGCAAAGCATAAAACTAACATCTTATTCTAAAACCATGAAAATAACATCCACCTACTCAAATCCATCTCTAAAAAATCAAGCACAAAATGGGAACTGATGACCATTATTCATAAAATCCAATTAAAACAATGAAACACCTACTTATCTCACTCAACAGCTTCCTTTCTTTTGAGATCTTCCTTTTCTCCTCAAGTGCTTTGCTCCTTTGAATTTTAAGCTTGAGTTACAATGAAACACAATTTCCCCTCTTGAACCTCTTACTTTATCCTTCCTTTCTTCTCCCTTCTATCCTCTTTTCTTTTCTCTCCTTTTGTAACTCTAAAACACAAAGCTAGGGTTTAGAATGGCTTAATGGGGCTATTTATAAGTCTTCCCACACAATCTAATGAGTTTCTCATCACTCTGTAAAGGGTTAATTAGCTTGGTACATGAGCTTAGTTGACTAATATTGTTGACTAAGGCTCGGTAGATGATTTTAGTTGATTGATCTCATTGATTGAGGTTCTAATGAGTTGTTTAGCTCGTACACTTGCACTATTTTGAGTATAACTTCCTCCACACAACTTTGATTGACGTGATTCTTTTTGAATTAGATTATTGACTTTGAATGGCATCAAGAAAATAAGTTTCATTTAAAAATCTATTATACATGAAAAATCTCATAAGTTTAAAGTCATATCATTTACTTAAAAAGCTTTTTAGATAGCTTAAGACACTCTTAGTCTATTGACTATAACTCTTTCTAACTAGCTTAGCTTATATGCTCTTTGTGCCATTAGATGTTACATTTCAAGAGATTTTTATTGATTAATTATATGCCTATCAATCAAAGTACAATAACTATGGCACGCTTTCAAAATTAGGTCATGGCTACTACCAGCTTTCTACTGCATGATGTCTCTTTCATATTAATGCTCCAAAATCTATTTCTCAACCCCTACTTGAGAATTACACTCTGAAACTATTCAAGCATGTTTATTTGACATGTTTTAAATGTTACTTTCAAGCAGAGCTTCGATATCTCATTTTCACCTATATGGTTCTTTACAATTAATTATATACCTACTAACTCAAAGTACATTAACCGTGGCATGCTTTCAAAATTAAGTTTTTACTATTGCTAGTTTTTTACTACACGATGTCTCTTTCATAACTGTAATACCTTGCCTAGGAGCCTATGTGTTTTACCCTTATTGGGTAATTTTTTCATTTTTAAGAAAAATTCTACCAAAATCCAGCAGAGTCTACCTTAAAATAATAAGATCTATACCTATGCACTCAATTATAATCTACAAATATAATTTTAATAACTTAAAATAATAACATAAATCATTAAAACACTCACAACTGCCCAAAAACATACTTACAGCTCTACCCAGGACCAGTCGCATTGTGATGGTAATAACTAGAACCTTACTAATCCATTTACACTATTTATCATTATAACATGCTTATACATCTCACTATACATTATATGAAATCTTGAAAGTACAAATTTTCATACACATATGGGATTGAAATCTTAATCCATCATACTATAAAAAGGCATCTTCACACCTTGCTCAATAGCCCCCAAACCACGGTTAGGCTCTATTACCTGACCTGCCAACTAAAAAATATATATAGAAGGCAAGAGTCTAGGCAAACTCAGTAAGTAGGTTGAAACGAAAACCATAATAAAATTGCAATGGCATGTTCTAGAACCAGAACATGAATAACACAATAATTTACTCAATACCATCAGGCCCAAGTCCTCTTTCTTCCAATACAATATTCTATGCCATTCAAGTATATATAACATCATAATAAAGTAATATCTTATTATAATTATGCCAGCTAAGCACACATAATGTGGTATTCAGGCATATATCATTATGGAATGCTTTCCATTCCTTCAATACATCCCACAACTATGGGATATCTCCTATCCCATAAATTTTAAATATTTATGGGATAGATGCCAATAAAATTCATGGGATAATCTTTATCCCCATTCATCAGAGAATACACACTATTCCCATCAATTTATAGATGCATAACAATTCACCTAATTCTACCAGTCATCGGAGATTCATAATCTCATCACATTCACATAGTCATAGTTCCATCATAGAACGTATATCACTTAATATATAACCATGGGATACTCACTATCCCTACACATACATAGATATATGAAAGTTTTTTTAATAGGATATCCATTATCCTCATTCATTCACACATTCCCATAGAAAACATGGGATAGTTACTATTCCCATCTAACAATACATCATGAGAAAATAGCTTACTTATCTCATTGAAGATACTTCCATAATTCTTCAAGTTTCACTACTCAGCTTCCAATTGTTATTGAATAGTCCTTCGCAAATCACATATGTCAAAACTTAATCTACTATGGATTTCATACGGAGACCACTCTCATCAAGTTGTTTTAAGTCAGTTAAACCCAATTTTCATATATCACTTAGGAGTTGTTTTAGGATTATTTCAACACTCTTTATTCTCCATGGAAATCTTTCATCAAACACCTTTACTTATAATTGGTCAACAAGGTATCTCAAAAGGGATTTCAGTTCTAGCAATATACAATAACAATTTAACATAATTAATATGTCATTAAGCGCAAGAACAATCCATTAAGCCTTTAATCCAATCAATTCGTAGTTCACATAACCCATACACAAAAAACTCTTTTTCCAAATTCCATTTCACTATTCATTAAAGCCTACCAAAGCACCAATAATGATTTCCCATGCCCTAATCATGTTCCAAAATACTATAATTAGGTCATTAATCACTTTCCCTCATGAATCCCACATTAATCCATGCATTCCCCCCCCCACCCCCCCCAAATC
>JAYJMB010004593.1:0-56054 GCA_036873735.1 Pouteria campechiana | reverse complement strand
AACAAACAGAGAGAGAGAGAGAGAGAGAGAGAGAGAGAGAGAGAGAGAGAGAGAGAGAGAGAGAGAGAGAGAGAGAGGACAATGAGCGATCTGATTGCGGCAGCGACGGATCTTACTGCGGCAAGCGAAACGACTGGAGCCAACGACACTGGCCGAGTCGCTGAGGTGAAATCATGGCTGGCCTCCCAGTTCGAAGCCGCGGGGATGGAAGTCCCATATTTCGAATGCACGCCGCAGAGCATTGTGCACCTCCACGCGCTGGCCACTCTCTCCAAATCCAAGACCCAGGCGGCTGGAATCGTTGCTTCCGATCTCCGCCAGAAAGCGGCAGAGTACCGCGCCCAAGGTTGATTACCTTTGATCTACTACCCCTTTCTCCTTCCTCCCAACCAGTTGGGGCGGGAACCCCAAAACTCATTTCTAATCGGAATTTTGAGAAATGCACATCGAATTACCCACTCCTTGTTCGTTTTTCTGGCGTGCATTTGTTGCTGGTGTAGCTGATTTTATGCTTTTTTTCTGTTTCTGACTGCTGATTGGATGCCGTGGTAAGAGCACTGAGAGGGAAACAAATTTCAACATCCACACTAATGGGCAAATGCCTATTGAGTGTAATTAGACTCTTCCCGTATGTTCTTTTGGAACAATCAGGAAGATGCTCTTATAGGATCCCAATGGGAAGGATTATGATAAGCGTCATTGACTACTCTCTTGTAAACGAATAGAAGAGTGCCACCTCTCTTTGGATGGTGCAATGAATTATGGCAATTCCATATTTGAACCTTTTTGTTTGTGGCAGCGAAATGGATGATTAAATGATTGCCATCAATTGCCCCGACTCAATGGTTGATTCTTATTGGATTCATTTTGATGCAGCTGCTTATAATGGGGTCTACAATATTTGAAAGTTCTGTTTTGAATTGTGCATGGCAAGTGCATTTCGGATAGGATCGTTTTTATGACTTCCCATACTCTGGAATTTATTTCTGTTAATTTTTGTATCTTCTGGTTCTGTATATTTGATCTATTTGACCTTTAATTGCAGCTGTGAGAATTAGAGAGATTTTGGAAAATGTGGGGTTGGCCCAGGAGACTCTGTCGCCAAATGCTGTTGCTTTTGCACAAGATCTAGCAAATGTGGCAAATTTGTTGAACATAAGGGATACTGAAATGAGTAGGTAAATATTGTTTCTCCTTTGTAATGGGAATTACCTTTTTTTCTTTGTGTTTACCCCTGGAAGATAATTGGGATGCTGGATGTGGTGGGGATGATTGGAATGTGAATGATTTGATGCAGTTTTCTTGTGGCAATGGGAGATATGTCTCTGAGAAAGTCTGAGATAGAGGAGAAGAGGGATGAAGTAAAGAAGGAATCTGAAGTTCTTCTTGACTACACACGAAAGGCTCTTGCCAGGCTGACATATTTGAAAACGTTGGTTTATAATCTTCCTTTTTTTTAATCATTCTTTCATTGCAGTTCTCATCATTATATGTGCTGGCATTCTACACATAGCTGTTTCCATTCTGATGTCATGTCATATTATTGTTTCATTTGTAATTCTGTTTTAGGGATTAGTTCATTAGCTTCTATATGGATTTTCTCTTCCATGATATATGAATTAAAGAAAAATGTGAGAAATTCATGGTGCAACTGAGGATAGAAAGGCAGCTGATCCAATGTGACCTTAAGTCTTGGTGAAAGAAGCCTTGCCTTTTGTAAGTGTTCCCTGCTTAACAAATTGGTCCGCCTAATTCGAATATTGGTGCGATAATTCTTGTTAACTTATAACAATAATTCATGGGTAAGTACTGGTAAAAGTAGCCTTACCTTTTGTAATGTGATAATTTTTGTTAACTTATAACAATTATTCATGCGATTGAAGAACTTGAGTAGGATGGTGCATACAGAATTCAAGCTGCCAGGACTTAGAGATGCAGATTTGAAGTCCTAGTCCTATATGACCAATTTGGAACCAATCAAATTGTAGGGGAAGTTCTATTAGATAGCTATAAGACTAACCATGTTTTATAGGCTAGGATGACAAGACCATAGCTAAGATGAGAAAAGGTAAGTGGATGTATGGCGACAAGGAGAAATACAATTCCTAATAAACCTTTCTGTCTAGAGGAACTCATAGAGTTGTACCGAATGGTATTTATATTAGTGATATATGACTTAGTAGTTAAGACAAGTATGCCAAAGGTCTAGAATTACATTAGTTAGAAGGAAGAGAGTCCTGCAAGAATTGTGGTGGATAAATACTTGAGTACATAAGGTGTAAATGAATAAATGATTTGTGATAGAGCAGAATGGTATAATTGGAATTGTGTTGTTGTCTTTAGATAGTTGGACACGACTTCAATGACAGTAACAATAATAATGATCATGTCTTCATTTGGTCTTATTGTGCACAAGGAAAATTTTAGTTGATTGAATCAAGCACAGCACTTGAATGCTTGTGAACAAACTTGGCTTGATGGTAATATACATTGTTGAGATGGTGGGTAGCCCGCATGGAATCTAGGATGGTCTTTTGGAGCCCATTAGTCAAGTTGTGTTGGTCATGAAAAAGTCTATGGTCAATTTTTTAAGTTACTTGAGTGAATTTTGGTCTTAGTTTTGGATCTTGCATTTTTAGAAGATTGTCACATTTTATATTGTGGGCCCTATTTATGATCCAAAATAATTTCTGATTATCCTCAAAGCAGCCTTATTTAGTAATCCATTGTGTTAGCTTTCAAATACTCTCAAAATTATGCAACCCCAAAATCCCATAGTAAGAAAGTTATGCTTTATGGCCTATTTAAAGAAGACCAGTTAGGTACTTGAGGATTGCATGGGTATTTTGGTCACTTTTGTTTTTTCTAATCTGGATTTTATGGGGAATGCTTACAAGAAGCCTTGACATGGGCAACGGTATTATGATACTAAACCTAACTATGACTTACAAGGTTTCTTCCTATTCTTCTTCTCATTCTACATCCTGATTTTTATTTTCTGCTTTCTCATGTTGTGCTTCCAGATAGTTCCCACTCTAATTCTGGAATTCTGTGAAGAAAAATCTAACCTTCCTATTTGATGCAAATCCATGATTTTTTTCAAATCTGAGTCTGTCCTGCTTCTGCTGCATCATTAATATTTTGTTGCCTCTGTTACTTGGGTATCAGTTCATCTGCTTTTGTCTAAGTAATCCATTTATGACTTTCTTTTAACTGTTTATTGAGGAAATATGAGCGCTGTCATTGATATTGGCATGTATGAAAGTGAAAGTAACATTTTTTATTTTTGGCTGCTGGTTGTATGCTTTTGTCAAATATTCTCTTGGTTGAATTTCATTTGCAAGTCATGGTTTTATTTCCTGGTAGCTCGCATCAACAAATCACAAATATACTAAGTTTCCTTTTTAAGTAGCTTGGATTTTTTCCATTGCTGAGCATGGCTTCTACATTCGGGTAATTGAAGCTGGGAGGACATGTTGGATGTCAGTTGGAAAAGAAAGAATCTAGGTAAAAGTTAAAACCTTGTTGAGTTGGACATGGGTTTAAAATCAACCTTTTCTCATTAGGACCTTGCCTGCAAGTCTCATTTCATTATCCAGGTCATGACAAGATGTCAGGTTTCAAATATGCTTGACTTATCGTGGCACTATACATACCTAGCATGACTGAATTAGCTCGAGTTGGGACTGGTCAAGTTCTCTGGAAGTTTTTTATGACAGTCTAAATTTTTGTTTTCAGTAGACAAGCACCAAAGATGAATAACTGAAGCAATATTAGTGTTTGATGAACTGTAGCATATACATTGCCAAAAATCACTTGGATTTTATTCTAACTATTCTAAACAATAAACTTTGTTGTTGTTATCATTGGTGGTTAGTAGTAGGGTAGTTGTGATGGTTTTGGGGTAATTTTCATGGGTGCCCCTGATATTTGATCAAATTGCACAGTTGCACCTAATACTACGTAACTTTACTCTTTACAAGTGTACCCGAAGGTTTATTCTATCTTTCACAAATACCCTTGATGTCACAACCTGTCAAGAAATGGTGCTAAGTTAGTAAACTGTATTAAAACTGATGTGAATTGATGAAAAACCCCCCAAAAATGCATAACCCCCCAAAGAAAGAATTAAATATAAAAAAATTATAAAAAACAAAAAAACTTGAAAATGAAGATAAATTGAAAATAATTATACGAAATAGAAAAATCTTTTTAATTTTTTTAAGAAAATGAAAAAACTAAATTTTTTCTAGGGTTTTTTGTTAATTTACATTATTTTTAACACTTTTTACTTAGTTAATGGCTATTTCGTAATGAACTTTGACGTCAAGGGCATTTATGAAAGATGGAATAAACCTCAGAGGTACATTTGCAATGAGCAAAGTTATGCGGTGTCAGGTGTAATTTGATCAAAACTATCGGGCATCAATGAAAATTACCCAACAGTTTCGAGTTAAATTTAAGTTTGTTTAATATTGTCTATGACTCAATTCAGCATCATATTGTCAAGTCTAAAACAAGAATTCAGTTTTGGACTAACTTGAATTTCAAATAATAGCTCATGTTTGTCTCTTTTAACAATCCTTTGCCAGTCTTTTCGTAGTAATAATCACACTACTTAGATTACATGTTCAGCCTCTGGTTGCACTGTATGTACTCATTGTTTGTATATCCATGTTATTAGAAAAAGTTTCCATAGCAGCTATTATGCTACTGTAGTGGATAGGACTGTTTTACAGTGTGTATATCCCTCAAGTTGGCTTGTTTTTTAAAAGTTTCTCATTCTTTATTCACTTTTCTCCCCCACTGCGCAAGCTTTTAGCTCATCTTCCTTCATTGTGACATTTTTTATCTGTCGGAGGTCCTTCAAACCATGGCTCTGAATATCAGCATTGGATGCCAAAAAACCAATTCATATAAGCTTGTTGTATCAGTATTGGGACTATATTGGCCTCTATCACACAAAATTTTCTTTTGAACCAAAAAATTATAAAAAATATCTAGAGAAAAGGAAAATTTTGACAAATACAAGAATATATATATATATATATTGTGTTTGCATATATAAATGGTGTATCGGTCCGTTCTTCCCAAGAATGGTTGTTGCTATCTATCGATTTGTCTTGTGTTAGTTATTAATGTTTACAAAAATTTTTTTTTGGATGTAAATGAATAGTCTATGCATTAAAATATTTTACATGCTATGCACTAACCAATAAATAAATAATTGCTACTTGATTTAGATATTCAAGTTCAAGTGAAAATGCAATTTATCACCTTTGTAATCAAATGTATTATAGGCATAGATAATGCCAACATATGTAACATTCCACAAATGAGAGATACATTTTTTTAATTTTTTAAATCCGAAAATTATAAAATTGTATACAAAATGTAAATTTATTTTAAATATATAACTACTTGAAAAAGATCCTTTGAAATCATCGAAATATATATGAATTAAAGAGGATTCTTTTTATTTAAATCCCTAATTCCTCTTCCCCCAAATCACAGATGAATATTTGAAAATACTCTAATTTTTTTGTCTAACCTACTCCAATAATATCAAAAATGCATGCAACGGGAATTAGAATGGAGTTTGTATAGAAAAATTATCAAATATCAGTTTGGGCTGATATGCTTTACTGATAAGGCTGATATGGGGATCATATTGGCCGATACCAGCATGTAATCAGCTGATATGCCCCAATTTTTTTTCCAGCGCAGCCAAAAAAGGCTTGTATCATGTATCAAGTAGGGCTGATACATATATGATACAACCGTATTATATTGGATTTTCAAAACTACACTGGAAACTGTTGAATGTGTAGTCCTCATCCATTGATGCTTGTCAAAGCATCCATTGACTTCCCTGATTCATCCGTTGAATATTCATCTAGCATGCATGTCAACAGATGGTTTTCATAACTTCAAAGGATGTCCCGTCAAGGCTTTTTGTTTAATCTATCAATATGCCAAGCTTCCATCTGTCAATGGATGGACACAATGGTATTGTTGGATGTAGTTTTCTTTCCATTGAGTCATTTCATCTTGAGTTTTAAGGCTTCCTTTTGAGGTCAACGAAGTTGAGCTGAATCCTTACTTTTAAGTCCTTTTATACGGGTCTAATGTTATACTTAAACACACAAGTTAGTAGCCTTTGGGGGTCAGCCAATTGTAAGTTTAGAAAGCATCAAAATTATGTGATTTATAATTTTTTGCTGAGGGATGGAGTTAAAAGTAGATTCCCTGAAATTGAATATTCTAACTTAAACATAAGGTAGATTTGATTTATTGAGTGTCTGATGGCCAAAATTGAAAATTTGGACCAATGGCTGTTACTAACAAGTATTGAATTTCAAGATAACTCTATAGTTAATACATCGGTTATCAATGTTCTCTCATTACAAAAATGATATGCAGGAATGTCCCTTGTTTTTAGAGTTAGATGCCTTTATTTTGTATGCAGCATGTACGGTTTTTCTTATGTGATCAGTTTTCCTTTAATACTGGTAGAACCCTTCAAAAGATAGATGATGAAGTAGCTACTTCTGAGGCTCAAATGCTTCATTGCAAGACAAACTTGGCTATCATGGATGCTAAAGAACAACAATACAAGCAACAATCTGCCAATTATAAGGTAGTTTTTTCTTGAAGATTTTGGATTTATATATTTATGCTTTTTCTTTTTTATGAAATATAGTACATAAGAACCTGGGAGAATTTAAAAAAGAGCCGCATAATTTGATTTGTTAACTAATCCAGACATTTAAAGTGATAATTAAAGTTTCTAGTATGAGGAGTTTTGAATCATAACTTTCGCCAATATCATCCTCATCATTGTCATGTTTTAACATTTGCCATTGACACCACCATTATCGTCATTATAATCCACAATGTTACTGTCATTGTCATCTTAATCATCAGTAATTGGGTCATGAACATGAATCTTGCTAAGACAGTCCTCTGTTACATCATGATCATGAAAGCCTTAATGGACCTAAAAATTGGAAACTCACTTGTTTTCTCACTTGTGTTCCTCATATTAGATTATTAGTTACTGTGCTCTAATGCATGTCATGAACCATTTTGATATCTCCCTTGATACTTCTTTCTTTATGTGAGCCATTGAAATAACTCTCCTGGGTTCCTAGGAACACTTTATGGAGGTTCTTCCTATGTAAAGATTTTTCCAACAATTATGAAGGTAGGAAAGTAGCCTCCATGGTGATGTTCCCGGCATAAGTCCAGCTTGATTTTGGATGCATCAATTTCATGCAACTATTTGTTCTGTTACTCCCTGAAAATATTTTACCTTAGAAGTTTTATTCTCTGATAGTTCATGCAGCTCCCATATGTCTCATTTGGTCTTAAAACTAGCTACAATACTTGTCCTCAGTTGATGTGGCATTTCCTCAGGTCTTATGATCTTGTTGAACAACATTTTTCACAATGAGAGCATTGATTCCATTTTTTTAAATTGGTTTATCTGATATAGTTGGTTTCCATTTTTAAATTCCATCTAGTAACCTACTTAATATCGTTGTCTATGCAGTTTTCTACTTTTCCTATGCAATTCCAACTCACCCATCATGCTCAAACTTGTTCCTTATTAAACTATATTTATAGATTGAATGTATTGTGTAGAAAAAAAATTTATATAGCATTTGCATTAGAATTGGATGACACCTGCTTCGATTGGCATCTTAAACAGAAGACCTCACCTTGTTGTATATGGTCATTCTGTTAAGCGTGCATCTACATATGGTAGGGCACTTGAAAGATGTGGATCTGATCGATTTGCCATCTTTCAACTAGGGATTGACTAGATATAAATTACTGAGTCTTGAGAAATTCAACTGAATATAAACAGAGTGTGACTTGAGAAATTCAAAATCTTTATTGGAAATAAATTACTACATCTGGACCACTAGGGTGCACCTATCATTTAGGACATAGTTCTCCTGTGTGCCTAGAGGGAGGGAAAAAGGCTATGTAGAGTTGGGGCCATTAACTATGAGGTAATTATGAAAAGCTAATATGGTTGCAACAAAAAAAGTTGAATGGTCTCGATTAAAAGTTTTTATCTTCTTGTCTTTCTAATTTCTTGGCTACAATTAAGTTGGTGATTTCTATGACTTTTACCCTTGTAAAATTATACCAGCAATGTGATTGAAGATGAGTAAAGTATGAAAATCTCCAAAGGATATATAGTGGTGATATATATCCACTGCATGTATTATTGCCATCTATAATCATTTTCCATCATAATATTTAAGCTGTCATGCCCCAAACCTATATTAGCTGAGTAGATGATGCACCACACCTAAAGAAGGATCCCTTTAAGCACACAGCATTCTACTAATCTGTGGCCATGTTTTAATTTTATGGAAAATGTTAATACATTTACAATCTGCTAAAATGAAATCTCATAATCTAAACCTTGTTATCCCTTAGTTCGTTAAGCACCTAAGGGAGGTCGAATTGGTGATTAAAATTTAAAAAATAATAACTTAAGAAATGGAACCACAATTAACATATAAAACACATGCAAATGTAATTTTTTGGCCCAAAACTCTGGTGTTTATTCCACTTAGCAAGGCCTGCAGTCTTAGGTTCCAATAACCACGTGGAAAGAATACACCCTTTGCAGTTTGTGATCATCTTCTGGATTACCTAGCTCTAATGACAAATTACAATATGAGTTGTTGGATGAACCATGTTGAGAGGGACCTTTCCAAATCACCTCTTGTCTTGGCATAGATCTTTGTCTCAAATAAATAAGAGTTAAAGTGCCTCTTTATAGGCTAATATAAGAAATCCTTATCCTCTATAATCATTGCCTTGTCTGGTATCTTTCCATATGCAGTTAACCTTTAGGTCCCAATCTGCTCATGGATATATGGTCTTAACTAGTGTTCGTGATTTTATTGAGAGGGGAAGTTTTGTTAAGTTGAAAAAAATAAAATTTTGCTAATTTGGGAGAAATTATCGACAATTTCGCCGAACTATTTCGCTAAAATATAAAAAAATAAAAAAATAAAAAAATACAGAAAATTAGGAATTTTTCCAAAAAACTTCTTAATAAATTCTGATAAGTCTAATTGCAAATTTAAAATTTTTTAAAAATTATAATATAAATTATTTTTCATAACTTACAAAACTACAAATGCATACGGTAAAATATAATTTTACAAATATTTATATGACAAGTGAAAACATAATTAATTAATTAATTATTGTTGTTATTAAATAATATTTATATTGTTAAGAATAAATAATTTTTTACAAAATCATTTTTCACATGTTTTAGAAGTTGTTTAAATAGTAAACCAATGTACAATTTATTTTAATTCATGTAATGAATAATCTATAAGAAAAATACTAATAAATGCTTATAAATAATTATTATTAATATAACAGATCCATTTGTCCCAAAATAAAAAATGAACCCATTGGGTGATTTCGAGCATTAATGGATGAAAAAATGAAAATGGAAAGATGGAATAGAGGGGCTGCTTCAGTTTTCATTTGTCACGGAAGAAGTCGCTGGCGCTGGGAATGATGACAGTCAATTTTCCGGCTTTGATTCCACCAAGAATCCATTCGAAAATGGGTTTTGACGACTTCTTCAAAGATTTCCTTCTAAATGGGGTGGATTCGAAAGGGGAAAACATGGAAACTGAGTGGATGCACCTTGCTGTCGGCGGAATAAAGGTAAGCAGCTTATTTGTGTGTCGATTTTTGCCCCAAAATGTGCATTAATACATTCGAAAATGGATTTTGGAACTTCTATTGTGGATTTCGAAAAGGGAAAAAGGATTTTAGTTAGGAAATCCACAGATTGGACGTCGACAGCCCTGCCGTGGGCTTCCAATCTCCTAATCTCAACCCCAAGAGCTATTTTTGATAAGGAAAATCATGAGAGGGTGTTTCGAAATTGGGTTTTGGGAAGGTTAAGGAGGGTTTCGAACAATAAAAATGGTTTCTATTAATGTTAGGGTTTTGCTATATGGGTTCGAATTTCTTTCAAAATTTTCGGCGAATTTCCTTGTTATCTCGAAATTTCAGCGAGACTGTCTTGGTTTCTCGAGATTTTGGGGAAAATTTTGAGATTTTCCCCAAGATTTCGAAGTTTTCTCCTAATCCAGCAAATTCCCCCTTCCCTAGTGAGAACATCTCATTGGAGTCCAAAATCAAAAATTTCGGTGATATTTCACTCGAATTTTTCGATTTTGCAGACAGTGGTCTTAACCCCTTTAGAGCATTTTTGGCCTTCTCTACTAGTTCATTTGCTATTATGGGCTCGAATTTGCCAAGCTAGTAAACTTTGCCTCATACTTAACTATTGTCATGCTTCCTTCAATCAATTTCGTAAACTTTGTGGCCTGAAGATATCTCACACTGTCAAGAAAATACTCATTCAAATTCCCTACAGATTTGGATCAATTCATGGGCATCTCGTCTACCAGCTGTGCTCTTCTCATGGTCTTCTGCCACAAATTAGCTTCTCCTTTTGACATAAAAAATAACAAAATGGTGATCCAATTCCAGCCAAATCTGTGAAGATCCCAACTAGATTCAGCTCAAGAAGTGAATCTGGAGCTATGGGCATGAATTTGTGAGAAATCTCAATCTAGAATTGATTTCCAGAGAGAAATCCCTAAGAGAGTAAGGCCAATCAACTAGATCTAGGTTGTAAACTTTGATTTCTTGAGAGTTAGACCTAAGTCTACCTTAAAAATTATAAGAACTAAGAGAGAGCTAAATGCATATTCTAAATATGATCATGTTTAAATCTAAACAAAATAAATGTTCGCAAAGGGAATGTTATGGCCTCGTCTTCGATATAGTTCTCCTGTCTGTTAAGCGAAGCAATTTTTTTCCCTCAAAGTTGTGAAATTTTAATTATTAAAACATAAAACTAAAAAATTAAGTTATGAAAGATATATAATGAAAGATATGAGTGAAAATGTAACGTTTTTAACCTCTTTGATTAACAATGGAATGAAAGCAGCGATGGTATTTCTAAGATTATAGTTATAAACTGCAAACAATATTGAAGAATTGAATAAGAAGAAACAATATAACTGATTAAAGAGTTGAATAATTAATCAAATTTTTAACTAATCATGAGCATAAAGCAAGTTTTCTAAAAGACATGGTGTCAATGAACTCCTAAATTGATTAAGTAAATATCCCCGTGTTAAATGCTGATTTAGAGTCAACCATAGAGACCGGAATAGCTAAAATTTCTCTCATTAAATGAGATAGAACTCTGTACTTGGAAGCCGTAGATTTCCATCCCAAAATATCAAAACTTGATATATTATTTGCTGCCTTTTCTTCTGAAAACTGATTAACTTTTGTTTTCAAGTAATCATTTTTAACTCCCATGCAAAGATTGTTGGAATTAAGGACCCTCACCAACTCCAGTCCCACTAGTCTCAACTTCTGTTGCCTGCCTGCTTCCCTGATGTTAGATCAACTTTCTTTTGCGACGTTACCCATGTAGCGTAAGACATTACATCAAATCTAAATAGGCCATCAGCGTCCTTATATGTTTGAGCTGTTTGATGCTTAGTCCTTTTCATCTAATATGCCACTATATTTTGAAATTTCTTGCTCCTACATCTTTCTCAAGTTCATAGATGTCAACTTTACATATACCTGAAAGTGGTATTTTATTGCAGATAAGAATAACGACATATTCATGAGTTTATTTATTTGTTGTCTCATAATCTGGTTTATTAAGTTCTCCCAATTGTTAATAAATTTTCCTCCTATGTTTTGGTCTCTAAATTTCCAAAATTCATTTGCACCCAAATATTTTCTTTCCACCATATGATTTTATTGATGCTATGGGAGGATCATGAGGTTTGGTGCCAGAATAGTTAGAGGAATTCAAAATTTCTTTGCGGGTTTTTCTTTTGGTCCTACTTGGTAAGGTGAAGAAGGCAAGGGAAACCAACAACATATATAATGAAATGGTGATTTTTATTGCAATAGGAAAGTATGGATTCTAATAATGAGCTTCCATGCATTCTTTTTGTGAATTCTCTCCAGTGTTTAGATTTCTTCTCAATGATTTGCAAATTGTAATTTAAATAATCTAATTTCGACTATATTGCAGGACATATTATGTGTGAAATGACTACATGCACTTCATTACAACCCCCATATTTCCTTCTATCTGTGATGTTGTTGCTAGCAGATGCTGGATTGTCTATGGTAATTATTAACGTAGCATATTGTTTGTGTTCCTAGTATCAGTGCAATTAAAATTTAAAAGTGTCACAGACTGTGGATGGAAAAACATGGATTAGGGTGTGTTTGATTTAACACAAAAAGGGTATAAAAGCCCCTAAAGTGTAATAGCTTTTTGTTTTACCCTCCCTTATATTAGATGCAATGTTTACCTACCTCTAACCAGTGTTCGCAATTTTGCTAAGAGAGAAAATTTCACTAATTTTAAACAAATTATCGATAATTTCACTGAACTATTTGGCTAAAATATAGAAAAATTAAAAAATGCTTACAAAATTAGGATTTCTTTCAAAAAATTTCTTAATAAATCATAATAAATCTAATTGCACATTTAGAATAAAAAAGTTACTTTAAATGTAAACATGTATGAAGTGAAGGAAACATACCAATGACACAAACACTGATAGAGCAAATTTCTAATGCAACATGCTACTAAGTGAGAGATTTATGTCACACGGTTGTTAAACATATGCATAAATGTGAATTCTAAAAAAAAAAAAAAAAATTCTAAAAAAATCATGCTACCACCATACCTCACCACCAAAAAGAAACTTGTGTAGGCTCCTCAGTATCATTATTAATGTGGACTTGCTCTTATGTTTCCTCCCAATAACCATAGAAACCCTGATATGGGTTGTGTGCTCCAAAGATAGAAGATTAAGATGCTTCGGCTCTATCGTCTAGATAGTATGGTATCTAGCCATAAGATTGTTGAGAATAATCTTTGGAATCTTCAATATAAGATTGTTGAGATTCTTGAGAATAATCTCCAACATGATAGCCACATGGTATACGCCCACAACTAGACCTCTACTCACTATTACGAATATCAATAAATGTCCCAACCATACTATTTACTTAGTCATATTCTTTTGTAAAAGTCGCTTTTTTCTTGCTTTCATACTCATAGGATCTTATAAGCCTCATGCGCCATAATCATCATTTTGCATAGCATGTTGGAAGTCTGCTTCTCCTATGAATGGGCTAAAAGGCCTATGGCTATTTGAAGTGCCACTCATATGACCACTCCTATGATCATCACCATCATCATTGTCGTCATCATCATCATCATTGTCATCATCATCATTATCACCACCACCACACTACCACTTTTTGTTCTTGAAGAAGACTCTGCGCTTCTAGATCTTATCAATGGAATGAAGTCATCTATTGAGGTTCTCTCCTCCAATATTCTTTTTACATTTACTCCTTCATGAGCTATATTAGCAATAGTAGGTTCTAGCCGTCCATCTCCAGTATCTAAATCATTTAACCTTAGTCACTCATATAAGGGGTCTTGTTTTTCATCATCTTTTTCCAAGTGAGCGTAATGCCCTATCATCATTAAATCCAATGGGTCTTCAAGAGGGCTTTCTTCATATCAAATCAATCATTCTCAAAGCCACATATTATAATAACAGAATACCAAATCTTGTAGCCTCTTGTATCCCAACTTATTTCTTCTACGTATATGGATCAAAGAAAATGTACTCCAATTACACTCACATGGGATGAAGATACTATTTAACTCAGTAATCTACATGCCAATAGCCACAAATTTAGTGTTTCCGTCCCATAACAATTCCACCATTCACCTATAAAAGGAAATTTAGATTTATTAATAATTTAAAATAAAAATTGCAAACATATTATTAAATCACTATCCTTTACTTACATGGCATAGCTTTACTTCTTAATTGATTTGTTACATTTATCCCAAATAACCTCTTGGTATCTTGAAAGTACATTAACTATAACATTGAAGAAAATAAATATTATTCATATACAATACTTAATCAATAAACTATCTTTGAAATGATGTAAATATATTAAGTTCTATACAATTGCCTCACTTATGAGATCCCCAACATTAGGATTGTTAGGAAATAGCTTTTCAAATACTTTAAAAACTAAAGTGCCAATCTGGGTATCTTGACCTAGATGCCACTCATAATGATACTTGAGATTTTAAGTAATAAGCTGTAGAAATTAGAATTTAAGTTAGTTAATGTAAATAGAAAAATCTACACATATTCGATGAAATTGGAACTTATTAAATCACATACTCACTAGCAATATATAGGGATGACTTAGCGTGCCCTCCTAACGAGTTTCTATAATTTGTAGAACCCAATCTACACCCTTGGATTATTCTCTTTGAGTGCTTGCATCATAAAACGTATAGACTCACACATGGAACCCATGGATGGATGTGTCATTGTCTACTATCCTTAAAACATGGTAGATAGGTTCCAGTATGCCCAATACCCATTTCACATGATTCCAAAATGTGGTTGCCGTCCTTTTATATTTTGAGGCACACCACTCGTTGAAGTTGAAAGTTGTAGTCAGTGCTTGATGAGCCTTATACAAGCTTTCCAATTAGGGGTGCAACTTGGGTTCCGTTGCCTCGAACTCGCTCGACCCAACCCGACAATTTTAAGGGATCGGGCTCAAGATTCTCTGAATTCGGGTTTAACTTGTCCCGAATTATAATATGGGTTGGTTTTAGGTTGACAGGAACCCAACTTGAAACCCACTCGAATTGCATCTTCCTAAGTACTTTTCGGAAACCTTTTGGTCGCACACTCGCACCCTTTCTTATCCACGACTACTTCCATTGCCAACCCCATCTCCTCTCCCAAGCCATCTTGACGACTCCGTCTCCCCATTTCGGCACCTAGTGATTGGGGATTACATTTTCAGCTACCTAACCCTTTCTGTTGCCATTTTGGAAGTTGCAGTTGTTGCCATTGCGAAACCCATCTCCTCGTAACCCCATTTTGGCAGCCTACGATTAGGTTTTCAGCTACCCTACCCCTGCTGCACCCTTGACAGAGCCAAAATTGGAAACGTTGAAACAGGGAACCCGAAACCCATTTTGGAAGCTACGACTATTGAAACTCCTCGTCTACCTATTTCGGCGTTGATTCGCTAAAACCCATTTACATTTTGGAAACTGTGGCTGCTGCATTTTGGGTGACCTCCGATAAATCTAAAAACGCGGAAATGAAAATTTAACCCAAATTAAACCTGAGCTTGACATATTGAATTTGGGTTAGGGTTAGGGTTAACCTAAACTTGAACCCGAATGACCCATGTTGCACTCCTATTTCCAATGTAATATAATTTATAGCAAATCGTGTCTTATTAGGATGAACAATCTCTCTATAATATCCAAATGTTATATAAAATATAGAAAGAACCCAACTATGGTTATATATAAACTTGGTAAGCGTACATGCATTTTTAATTGTTTTCTACAAAGCTAGATAACAATCAATATTCTCTAACATTATATCAACACAATGTATAGCATTAGGGGTCCAAGAGAAAGAATATCTTTCTTCTAGTATTTTGCCAGCTTTTTTATAAGCACTCCCATTGGCAGTAACAATTTGCACTACATGATCTGTGCCAACTTATTCAATTATTTTCTCTAACTCCTGCTTAATGTAGTAGGCATCTTTTACATATGGTGATGCATTTACTGACTTTACAAATGTTGATATGCCTCTACAGTACACCATATAATTTATTATAGATAATTTTGTTCGGCCCGTCCATCCATCATATGTGATAGTTACCCCGTAAGTATCCGAATGATGCTTTTGACTGTTTCTCCAATCATTTTATCTCAATCACCTATTTTTTCAAGTACTTTCCATAAATCTTCCTTCCTGTAAGGGGTTTTACATTCTCTCCCTCTCTTTGAGTAACAACTATAAAGTTTTTAAATACAATTGTATCTGCTACATGTGTTGAAATTGCATTATAGAAAAAAAGCTTTAATCTAAATCTGCCAAGCTAGAAAACACAGTCTCTTCTCTTATTGAACATTTGCTTTATTTTCTTTTGTATTCCAACCACTTGCCTATATAATTTAGGTTTAGTCATTTTTACACTCTCGTTATGTCCAAAATATCTCATAATTCTACCATTTGCAGCACCCCCACTACCTTCACCAGTCTCCTTAACAGACCCATAGAATGTTGGTTTGTTCCTCTCTAATCTATTCATTTGCTTTGCTTCCTATTGCTCCACTCTAGGTGCGTATATAGCTCTTCTTATGACACGATCATCTTCCTCCCCACTCTCTTTATCATCAACATCTACTGAATATGGAAATTCATATAATTTTTAAGAAATATTTCTCTCATTTTCCTTTCTTGATTCTCTATAACTCACTCTTGCAATCAAAAGTCTTTTCACTATCTTTCTACCATTGGGAAGCATCTTAGTAGTCAAGGCAATTCTTCACATTTTTTACCCCCAGCTAAGTGCCCTTTCAATTGAGCAATGCCACCAAACTTCATTCGTTGACCACAATAATTACATTCTACCCCATTTCAATACCCTTCAAGTGGTTTTTCATGATCTCAAGTCAGATTTTGCGGTTTTATTTTGCTACTTCTCTTAGAATCAAATATATTAAATCTGAAATAAAAACATTGATGAATATCATAAACCTATCATTTATTATAAGCTATTTAAGTAAACGAAACTGTTGAAATGTACTTTATGTTGTAAAAAATGAACCAAATTTTTTTTAGGATGAATTTAGTAAAAAATCTCAAAAATTTTAAAAAACTAAAATTCGATCCCCAAACTTTATAAACTAAAATTAAGGATATAGATAATTATATTACATACTATTAAATTAAAAAATATTAAAAATATTTATTTTTAAAATTATTTATAAAAATATAAACATTATAAATTTTCAAACATCCAAAATTATCAAAATCATTCCATATATTTTTTACAATCAACATATGATATTTACAACAAATAAATCCAAGAAAATAAACCCAAAAATCTATTTTTATGATAAGAAATGTATTTTCAACCTTTAAAAATGAAAAAAAGAAAAAGGAAAAAATGGGTTTTACCTCTTGCACCTCTAAATCAATCCTCTTTCCCAAGATTTTGATGCCTTTTCTGCTGAGAAATCAAGCCTAAATCGAGTTTCTGCCTGTGACGACGAAGATGCACCACTGTAGTCGGTTGGGGATATCTTCCTAAACGCAAAAAAAATTGCATTTTGGTATTTGAGTCCCCCATAGACCTCTCCAAGAATGAGTTGCAAACCTTCTCGGGAGGATTTCGAAACACAAAAATGGACGTGGAGGGAGATCTCAATTTCATTGAAGAAACCCACCACACTGTTAGATTTTCAGGCACATATTGGAGCCTCAAAGTGGTGTTTAGTTGAGTAAAGCCCACAATGGAAGTGTCAAAAATCCCTTCTTAAGCCTCTAGAAAAGCTTTCGAGAAGATAAGAAATGTCTTTGTAGAGATTCTATGTTTTTTTCTACCATTCACTAGTAACGAGAGAAAATCTCGAGAAATTGAGGAAAATTTCAAGATTTTCATGAAAATATTGAGAAAATGGAGATAATTTTGAGGATTTAGGAGAATTTTCGAAATTATTTTCTAACATACGAAATTTCTAGTTTTCTAGAGCGAGAATATGTCGTTGTATGGGAGAAACGAAATTTTTGACGATAATTTCGCCAAAAATTTTGATAATGTAGGTACTGGTTTAGGTGCAACAGAGTAAAGCCACTTAGAAGAAAACTTTTCTCTTTTTATAAATGCATAATGTAGGATCGCTTTTTAAGTTTTCTCTCAAATGGGTTCTCTATTTATGGGCTCTAGAGAGATTCTTGACTGTTTGAAATTGATTCATTGCGATTTTAATCGTTGAATCGAACATTCGGAAATCAAATAAAATAATTGTAGTTTTAATGACAGAATTCTCATCTCCTCTATCATATCCTCTATCAACAAAGAAGAACCTAAAGAGCTCCGTGATTTCCTCTGTCAATTCCTCTATTGGAAATAACTGTTAGCAAAATTAATGATAGATCTTTGTGATATTTGTTGATTCCTTTGTTGATTCCTCTATAAATTATTGGGGAGAGGATTTTTTAATTAGAGACTTGGATGGACCTTTGTCATTGTCCAAACTTCCTCTATGGATTCCTCTGTCGAGTCCGATAGCTTCAAATACTTCCAACGGCTAGTTCACAGATATCTGTCATTTTGAAAAGTTCCTCTATAATGTCCTTTGTGAAGATTTTTGAACTTAGCGGTCTTTCCGAATTCTTCCAAAGAATTTTGTCAAAGGATATCTTTTCTTTAAGATTTCCTCTATTGTGTGAACTGCTATGAAAACTTAGCTTTTGCTCTTTCTTCCCATCTTGACTTGTTTTTTAATGTAGTAGGACTGTTTTGAGTTATTTCTTAATGGAGGTTAGTCCTTAACACGTTTATGACTTTTTTATTTTGATTCATTTGTGTTACACTTGTGTTTTTCATTTTAATTTCTGTAATACTTGGAAATAATTTTATTAGTACCCTCATTTCTTGCTCATATGTTTGTTCATCATCAAAATTAAACTTTTTTTTTTAAATTTGGAGTCCATGTATTGGACTCAACACACCTATTCATAGAAGACAAAAGAAACCCTAGTGCAACGCTAATACATTACATATAAATGAAACTTTAAATTATTATCATCATCAAAAGTTATTTCCCACTTACATGGGTTTAACTACATGAATTTTATTGCGTCATTTTTTTCAGTTTTGAATTATGTTCTCATTAAGTCCAAGCATAGTTATATCTTTCCTACTAACCTCTAACTAAGTTTTTTCGACCTCCCTCTAGTTCTTTTACAACTTTCTATTATGTTGAATTCATTCCTTCTGACTGGTGTTATTTTTAGCCTTTGTTTTACATTATCAAACTACCTACATAAAACAAAGGCCAGAAATAACACCAGTTAGAAGGAATGAATTTATAACAATAAAAGGTTATAAGAAAACTAGTGGAAGGCCAAAAAAAACTTGTTCAGAGGTTAGGAGTGTTGCTTTTATTGCTAGTCCTAAGCCCAGGTAAAAAATTGGCATGTCAGGCTTGCAGCCAGTGTCATAAAAACTTTTGCCACATCTCATAACTATGGATTCCGAAGTGATATAAATAAAACTCTAAATAAAACAAATAAAATTTATAATCCATACCATCCATCAAGTTGATTGATGTGTTGATCACTTGGGGCATGCATCAAATCCTCAAAAATAATTAACTACCTAAAATTTTAAATAAAACATCCTTAAAAATAAATAACCCCAATCTAGGTGCAAAGCCTGATCATATTTTGCATCCCATGGATGTCATACACTCACAAATCTTAGTTGTTAGGTCCCTTGGAGGTTTATGGCTGTCAGCAACCATTATTGTAGGATATTTGATTGTCCTACTTCATTGTGGACTGAGACTTTTCTGATCCATTTATTTTGTGCAATTGAAACCCCTTTTATTATAATCCAGATTGTCACTTCCACTTGCCTATCTATTTTGGCTTTCCTTGATACATTTTTTTTTGGACAGTAGTCAACCCTATTTGTCTTTTATATTCTATGTTTCTTTCCAAATGTTCATCCAAAAAAAAAAATAATAATCAAATGACTAGAACAACAACATTGGAAGAAGTCCTTTATTTTGTTAAATCTATGGTGAGGATCTTCATTCCACAGTTCTCACATAGACAACTCGCACATCAAGACTGCGTGCTGCCGTGCATCAGAAGTATTACTCTTCTATTGAGCAGCTGAATAGACCTCTTTTCCGTGTTTGGCTAGTCATTTGGAATGTTCAAAGTACACATGCAAGTCCTTCATTAAATTATCGAATACTGTGACGACACTAAAAAGTTATCCTATACCTACCTAATCCAATCTACATCAACTATCGAACATGTCTAATAAAAATTTCATAACTTTATGTTGATAAACTAATTGATTAGGACTTAAGAAAGAGAAATAGATCTGTAGCAGAATAAATTATTTCAGATATATGGACACTAATAACATTTTTTTCTTGATACTTAATTTTGTCAAGAAAAAGTTGAATGGATGAGATCTATATTAGCAAAAGGTACAATGTTGATATTTGGAGAAATGTATGAACATTTGTGATTCATTCATTGAAAGTTGAAACTAATGTTCATATTATCTGTGGCTTAGAAAAAAGATATGATCATTTTTATCACAGATATTATCGTTTTTTCTGGGATCTTTATCGATAAAATAGAAAAAAATTGAAAAAGATAAAAATTAAGAGATTTTCAGTGAAACTTTGTAATAAATTATGATAAATATAAACATATAATTTGGGCAAAAAATTGGATTAAAAAGCCACACAAAATTGATTTTTTTCTTTCCCATCCATGCAACATCAACATTTTTAAGACTTGAACACTCTTGAATATGTAAATCTTCGCAATGCATGCATCCAACAATGTCTAAAAAAGACTCTAGATATTCAAAACCAATCAAGAAACATATTTATAAAATTTAGGAAATAATTTTATTTTTCACAATTTAAAAAATATTTATAATTAATATTAAATTATAAAAAATAAAAAATCTGTTTCCAGACAAAACCTTACTTAAAACAGCTAACTAAATTGCATTTATCATGACCTAAACACTGATTTTTTAAAGAAATGTAGTTTTAGGGCTTTCCTCCAAAATTCGTAATTTAAAAAAATAAAAAATTTTGCTGGAAATCTGTATTACTCAATGAATCTAATACTTAATTTCTATTTTCATTCGTAAATAATGACTAATTTAGGATGAATCAAACAATTTGGGAATTTTTCCCAAATTGCATATTCATACCCAATGTCCACAAATTCGATAGATTTTGTTATTTAAATATGTATAAATTAAAGCTATAATGCATAAACATTTCAAACGTTTGATTTCGAACAAAATAAACAAGAAGAAAATCGATTCTTCATACCTTGACAGCGTTCGGACGTTCAGGTGGAAAAATTAGATTTTGATCTTCAAAATGCAGTTTTTCCTAGACTTAATCACAATAGGAATTTTCGTTGTTGCTAGTATATGATGGGAATGAGGGATTTGAGAAGAGAAAATGAGCGTTGGGGGAATTTTAGGGCGTCACAGCGTCTGAAAATGGGTTGTTCCACGTTCGACTGATAATATCGTTCCTCTGAACAATAATATCGGTAAAAGTTTACAATAAAACGAGAATTTATCGATAAAATAAGGATATTATCAATAAAATCACAAATAATATCGATATTTCTGGTAAAATAGGGATAATATTGATTTTAGGGGGATTTTTTTATCGCTAGGAGGCTAAAACGATATTATCGACGATAATATCCTCAATAATATCGATAATGGGAACACTGGTTGAAATTGATAAAAATAGATTGATACTTGGTGTAACATAATGCTTATCTCACACTCAAACTAAGAAATCATGCATTTGCAACTTTTATGGATGTAATAACATGGTAAAAATCATTGAAATATTACCAGACAATCATTTAACAAAATAATGTTTTTACTGCATGTTTGTGGCGGATTTATTTATCTGTAATGAAGGGTAAAAAGCGAGAGTAAAATAGTATTGGTAAATTTTTTAGATAAAATCTTATTGGTATTTTAGGTATCTTTAGTTAAACCAATGTTCCATGCCAAACATAATGTTTGATTTGAAATTTTCTTATGATTCTTGCAATTTCACAGTGCATGTGTATGAATTCTTACATCCTTGTAGTGTTTTTAATTATCCCAAATACCTTTCAAATGAACAAACCATAGCCAACTGAATGGATGAGGGGCAATGCCACCAATTCACATTTTATGGTGACAGATACTGTCAATGCAATGACAGAATGTAACTTTGGTGTCCGTTTTGCAAATTCTATGAAATCTTAGTGTCCTATTTGCTGAACTTGAAAAGATTGTGTCTTATTTGCAATAATCAGTAAAAGGTGATGTCTTAAAAGTGAAGATCAAAAAGTCTTAATCAAGGATGATATTAAAAGTACAGAGATTTAACTCTTGTTAGATTAAAAGCGAAGATCAAAACATCTTAATCAAGGATGATGAAGAAAGATGGAAGAAGTATAATTATGGTTCATTAAATGGTGCCTCATTGGAAAGTATAAGATTAATGAAAGCATGAATATAAAAATATAAAATAAAAATGTTCCTTATTTGCATAGAATTAAAGTGTTCGAAGTGAAAGAAGTCCTAAAAGATGAGACTAGAAAATAATTTAGGACTAGATAATTTACTAATTGTGGTTTGGAAGTGCATGGGAGAGATAGCATTGAATTGATTGACAAATCATTTAATAAGATTATTAGATTGAAGAAAATGCTAAATGAATTGAGAAGAATAATAACATTCTACTAATTTATGAAAACAAAGGAAAGACACACAAAGTTGTGTTAAGTATTGTGGGGTGCATATTATAAGTCGCATTATGAAGCTTTGGGACAGAGCAATTGAGAAAATAATGGTATGAAATAAATATTTTGGAAAATCAATTTGGTTTTAGGTTGAGAAGATTAATTATTGAACCCATTTTCTTAGTTGGACAATCAGAACATTTTAGAGAGAACGAACATGCATATTTTTATATTGACTTGAAAATTAGTACAATTAAGTTCCTAGGGAATTTATTTGGTGGGTGTATTAATATTATTAAAGATATGTATGATTGAACCGTAACAAATATGAGAATAATAAGCAGAGAAACTAGTTTCTAATCATTGTAGTTTTACATCAAAGTTCAGCTTTAGTTCCTTATCTCTTTACTTTGGTGATTGATGTAATTGACATTTATAGGAAGACGTGCTTTAGTGTGTGTTGTTTGCAGATGACATAGTTTTAACAAGTGAGACAAGAAGCATAAATTTGAAACTAGATAAACAGTGAGATGCTTTAAAATTTAAGGGTTTTAAAATTAGTTGAAGAAAACTGACTACTTGGATTGCAATTTTAACAATAATAAGGATATACATAAGTAGTTAGTTATACTACAGACTAAATAGTACCAGAAAATTACTACTTTAGGTATCTAGGATCACTAGTTTAAAAAAATTAAAGTAATTGATCAGGGTGTTGCATTCATAATTTCAGTTGGGTGAGAAAAATGAAATTGTGCTTTTGGAATTTTATGCAATCACTGCATGTCAATTAATTTTTTTAAAAAAAATTTGTAGGACAATTATTGATCCAATTATGCTTTATAATGTAGATTGTTGGACAGTTTAAGAGTAACATATCCATAAGATGAGTGTAGTTGTAATTAAGATGTTGAGGTGGATGTGTGGCAAAATTAAGGATAGAAATAGAAATGAAATAATTCAAGATAATTTATAAGTAGAACCAACAGGTAGTAGTAGAATGAAATAAAGTAGGTTTATGTGGTTCGATCATGTACAACATAGACTAGAAACTGTACCTGTTAGGAAGAGTGAACTTATCAAAGCAGATGACCATAAGAGAGCAAGAGGAAGGATGAAAAGAACCCAGCCAGTGGTTATTAGGAAATCTACTAAGGACATATCCCAAGCCTCAAGATCAATCGGAATGGTGCAGCAGTATCCATGTAGTTGAATCTACTTAATTGGGGAAAACAGCTTATTATGATTGATACAACAGAACTTTGCTGGTGATACGCAACTTTTGGCCATTAGTTGTCGCATCTATATGGTCCATGGGCACAACACAACAATATCAATGAAAATTATGGATATTATTGCCAATACTTTGTCATATGAACATTAAAACAATGGGAACATGTCTTTACAATGGATAATGAATATTTTTAATTCTTTTGACAAAAGAATTCATGAAGATCTTTGGATCCCTAGTTTAACCTACAGTCATGAAATTCAATTACTACATCTCTAATTTGTGGTGCTTCTTGAGCAGGTGATACTAGATCGGGTGGGATACTCTCCTGAGATTAGCCATGGTGTGCTGGTGAAGATGACAGAGCAAAAGAAGGATTTGGAAAGGAAAACAAAGCCCATTTTGGATACCTTGAGAAGCTACCAGGATTTGCCTCCTGTAAATTCTGATCCTTTGATTTATCTGTTATAAATGCAGCATCTGTGACTGATTTTACTTTGTGCAGGATAAAGCTCTTGCTGCTTTGGCCATCGAGGAAAAGAGAAGGGAATATACAGCTGCTGAAAAGCACCTAGAGGACATACTGCATTCAGCCCTTGCCACTTCTTAACAGTGTCAGTGTGTTCTATTGTGTAACAAAACTTGGGTTTCAATTAGCTTGTGCTTATGTGCATAGATCTTCACCATGTCACATTCAGGTTTTGGGGCTATGCAAGCTTAATAGATTATATCCATTTGCAAAATTGGCATGATAATCTTCGCTCTGTGAAATTATGAACAGAACGCAACCCTTCAGGTTGGGCATGGGTTTGCTTTTTGAATTGATGTTAGGCTGCAACTATATTTAGATGAGTCTGTGCAATTCCATAGTTGAGGTTGTCCCAAATCCCAAAGGTAGACTATGGACCACTGGATGTTTGTTCTGCGGCTTATTCCAGAAGCATGGTTCAAGGAAGTCTCCCTGGACTTGCTACAGATTGTTCTTCCTCCACCCTTCCCTGACCACTGAGAGCTTGTTCAATTG
This sequence comes from Pouteria campechiana, assembly GCA_036873735.1. Taxonomy (NCBI): domain Eukaryota; kingdom Viridiplantae; phylum Streptophyta; class Magnoliopsida; order Ericales; family Sapotaceae; genus Pouteria; species Pouteria campechiana. The sequence goes on along the minus strand of JAYJMB010004593.1, from coordinate 31,288 downwards.
AGCTCACCTCCCTCGGAAGCCCCACCAATGCATTCACTGTGAGAGGCCCATCTCAGTAACAAGATTACACTACAGTCCGAGACAGGAATCCTAGAAATTAAAGCAGCTAGGGATGGAAGGAATGCTAGTAGCGGAGCAGTTAATGGTAGACGTGGAATGAATGCTAGTAGCGGAGCAGTTAATGGTAGACGTGGAATGAATGCTGAAAGTGAAACTGTCACGCTTCCTGTTAGCTGTATAATTCAGCACATGACCTGTCATATGCTTACGAGTGATGCTCCTGGGTACGTAAGACAACTCTAATATTAAGTTTAATAACAAAATAAACAATGAAAACAATTTAAATTTCCTAGTAAATTTAAGTCCACAAACCACTGAATAAATTTAAGTCCAATTAGCTTGAATAATTGGCGTAAAAGGGCTTGTCTGATTCTGTTGGAGCTTTTTTGGAAGATGGCTGATAAGCAGATGAAACTCTGTCAATGCTCATCTTGCAAGGGAACTACATCCTTCATATGGGACAAAGAACCATGAGATGTGCTTCCGTCTAATGTGGTGTCATTATAACCACGTGATGAGTCTGCCCCTGTCACATGTAATGACGTTGTAACATCACCATGGGGCAAACACTCTACCTTAGCCAACTTGTTAGATCGAATTCAATATTTCACAAATCGAGCGTGCGGTATGACAAAAATTCTTCCAACGAGTCAATTTTTCCAACATGGTTCGTAGTCCGATGCTATCACTCAGTGGCCAATCCCTCTTAAGTGATATGATGTTAGTCCCACTTTCTTGCTGTTCACTGTTCAGCACGTAGTTGATGATAATCCTGTAATTTGGAATGTAGGCTTAAGAGGAAGAGTGAATCGGGCCTTTGATGATTTACATGGAAATGAAAATAAACAAGAAAATGCAGAAATCAATCACACGGTCATACAAGAAAGAGAGAATATAATAGTGCCAGCCAAACACGACATCTACTCCACCATATGAGAATACAAACTGTCTCAGGTTTCATTACCCACCAATGTAATAAACAGCACTGGTTGGTTTCTTTGAGTTCACTTGCATCCTCTTACAATTACAAGGTCACAAGTTTTGCAACTCAAATGATCTACTGTTGGACAATCTAAACCGATCATTTTGTTCATCATGAAGAGTAAAACAAGATTAATGGCATAAATTAAACTAATTAGGGCTATCATGATCAAGATGCCCTACCGAAAGGTAGAAATCCATGAAGAACAGAGTCATTTGGTGGCGAGCACCAGTTAGGTATATTAACCAGCGTGCAAGATCATACCTGGGTAGCGTGTTGATTAATTATGCCCAGCGGTGCGACTGCTAGTGGTACATGCCCACGCACTAAGCCGCAAGTATGACCAACTTACGCGCACCATGCACTACCTGACTGGTGCAGCTAAATCCATTGGTTGAGATACTAGTGCACCCATGTGCCGTGCCACTCCTAATAGCACAGCCAACCCCGATGGCACACAAAACTGTAGTTTTCTGCTTCTGCCAGTGCAATTTCAATGTCTATAAACAATAAACCTCGAATCTGAGAAGGGAAATTTTTTGCATTTGTCTGCCTACTTGTTGCCACTTTTGAAGGAGGGCAAATCTTCCCATTTGAAGCAAGAATGCCTCTCTTGGACCCTACGGGTTTCTAGGTCACCCAAGTTCACTGCCTGCCTTGCTTTGTGGTTATGCTTGATTGTCAAACTCATAATCCACTTTGTTAACTGTTGACATCCCCACCTGTCATCTATCAAGTCACAGCTACAGCTAAAGTTCAAATGGGCCAGGCCTAGAAATATTCTACACTACAAGACAAATGTCATCAAAAGCATCTTTCATCACCATACAATTGTCAAAAATTTGGAGAGACAACTAAGCTATTAGCAACTATAAAAGCAGAACATTCCCCCTCTAAAAACACAAGCCAACATTCTGGAAAAGGGGTGGAGAAACTATTATAACAAAGCCCTCTCATTCTCTTCCTCCAACAACACTCATTTCAGGCATATGTGGTTTGCCAAGAGTTGGAACTCAACTAGTTCCAACTACTACCACATCACTCCTAAGCTTTAGCATCTCTTTTGCATTAAAGTCTATCATAAGTTGTCCTCTTTTATTTTCAGATTCTCTATGGAAAAAAATTGTAAGTATAGATTAGTAAGGAGTTTAAATTAAGAGTTTGATTCTTTTTTGTACTTGAAACAGTGGTAACTCCAAATAGTTATTTATCTCAAATCAAACATGTATGAAGATTTAAGATTTTAGACATTCAAAAATTACCATCATTATCTATTTTCATTGGCAAACATGAAATGACATAATCATTAATAAGCATATACCATCTGGTTGTATTAATTTCAACATCCATTTAATCGCAAGAAGGATTTAGTTGCCAACTGTTTACTTATCTAGCACTTTAGGTTACTCAAAGTTTGGTCTATAGTAGCATTCCTATACAAGGGAGGTGGTACAAATTGACAACTCCAATGGCGAACCAGAAATCAAAGAAACATTATAATCAAATACTTAAGAGGGAATGTTCAAAGCTTAGGAGGAGACAAAATAAAATTTGTTTGAGGAAATAAAAACATAAAATAAACTCTTTGAACATTGCATAACATCCAAAGATTGCTAAAATCCACATTCTAAACTCTCAAGGCACTATATCATAACTTCCTTATTGTTGAATTCTAATTGCAGAAACTTGTCATTACAAAATAAAATCGTGGAACTCTAAGACCTGTCAAAAGCATAAGGACCTTGTTGAACCAAGAACTTCCACAAAAAATGAAGATGCACATTTAGAATAATGAAAGAACTCTAGTATAGACTCTATCATGTTGAGCAAAGTAACTCACCTCATCAATAATACATTTCATCAAGAACATATTGATTGGCTAAACAAGCGAAGGATCTAAAACCAATAAACCAAATCTTTTAATCATAAAGGCAAAACAAAGGCAAACTGTAAAAAAAAATAAAACTTACTAACCCTTTTTTTAGTTTGTTCACAAGTCGTTTTGAAGGTTTTGTAAAGATTAAAGTTCAAATGACAATCAAGAGTCTAAAGCTAGAATTCTAGTTACTGTCCAACAACATGAAAAAGTAGAAGGACCATAAAAATATGGTCCCAAGCCATAACAAATTTGTTGCAGTTAGAAAAGATCAAAAGTTATATTATTGCTCTTTGATTTGCACTAAAAGAACCTTGTTGAAGGTCTAGAATAATCCTATGAAGCTCTCTTCTTTGTGTTCCAAGAAAAGTAAGGAAATAGCTCCTAAAAGAGCACTACAAAGCCAAACCTTCAGGAGCCCCACCCTTGCCAAATCTTACTTGATCACACTAGAGCAAATGGAGGCTTCTTAGCAAAATCTAGAGAAGAATATGGTCCAACAAAGGCAACTAGAAGGTCCATCCTTAGAAGACCTAACACAAAGGATGCAAAGGATGAAAGAAATGATGCAAAAAAATTCTTCAAGCTTCAAGCTCAGCACAAGTTGTTTCGCAAAGTCCTTTGCCTTTGCAGAATGAGGTAGGAGTCAAAGTAGAAGCATCAAGCTATCAACAGGAGTCCATCTAAAGGAATCAAAAGATTAGACCATTAAACCATAGAAGAGATATAAATCAAAGCTCAAAGCAATACAACTTCCAAGAATGAGTTGCAAAAAATGAAGTGGTAGCTCTAAAACAAATTCAATGAAATTGAGGAATAGATACAACAGCATCAAGGGTTACCCTCCATTAATATAGAAGATCTCTGCCATTTTCCAGAAACAAAGCTACCCAAAAAGTTTGAAATTTCCCCATTACCAACAAATAAGGGAGATTTATGTCCAAGGGCTCATCTAAAAGCCTTTTGCGGAATCCTCTACCCCTTAGTAAAGAATAAAGAAATCATGATCAGGCTATTTCAGCATAACCTAAAGAAGGATGTCTTAGAGTGGTATACCTCATTGGATTGAAGACTCATTAGGATATGGGAGCAGCTTTCTTTAGCTTTCATGCTGATTTCTTATAAGCTCAATATAGCACCTAAAAGGGCTAACCTCAAAGTTTTGAAATAGTATAATAATGAAACATTCCCAAACTATGTGGCCAAGTGGAGGACCCTAACAACAAAGATGAAGACTCCCCTCCCACTAAATGAACAAATTTCCATCATCATTAACTTCGTGCATCCAAGTATTTTGGGATGTCTTATATCTCACCCTTATGTCAACTTCACTCAACTCCACCAAATAAGAGACCAAGTGGAAATAGAGATCAAGCAAGGCATCATTGCACCATGGTCCCATTAAGGGGGCATAAATAGACAAAAAATAGAAATGAAAAGTGATCCTAACTACATTAAAAAGTATAGATATGAGCATTATTGATACAACTGGTGTCACCAGTAGAATAAGAACCGACATCTTAGCACCATGCACACTAGGCACAAGCAGCAGTTTGGGGGCACAAGAAGAGAACTCCTTAAAGCACCATCAACATCAAGAAAGATTTTATCAAAGCGAGAGTTATAGGCCAATTTGGCCCATCTATCAATTACTAGAAATATCAAAAGAAATGGTAGATGAGCACATCTCCAAAGATCTAAAAAGGCATGAAAATAAAGACTCAATGGTGGTAGAGGATTTTGAATCTATCACCATGGGTCATTGAAGCGGGGGCAATGGGTGTAGCTACTTTCCCATACTCTATCCAATCATCAACAGCTACTTGTCTTGATGTTGAGCTACCTTCTTCCCCATGATGAGATCATCACCATTGTCCTCCTGCCCAACGCCTGCCAGAACAGCCCTGCTAGTTTCCACATTAGCCTCGCTAGGCTGTGAATCTATCTTTCCCCATCACAAGCTTGCCACTTCACCTTAGCAATGGTAGATGGTCGAGCATCCCTTGACTGATGTTTCTACCCCTTCCTGTTGCTAGAAGCAACCCTTGCAACATAAATGGGTTTTCCCTTTCACAGTAATCCCCATTAGCTGTTTGAAGGATCCCTTATCGAATGAAGGAAGAGGAAGAGGGGTTTTTCATTAAAGCCCTTTGAAAGTTCAATGCATCAGGTAAAAAGAGAAGTTCTATAGTAGTATGATGGATATTTGCAATATCTTGCACTAATATCATATTTGGAAAAACGAGGGTAAAAAATGAGTATCGAGTTGGGCACACTAAGTTGGCTCAAAGAAGAACATGTGCCTGGTGAGTTAACTTAACTAAAACTATAGGAGTGCAAATCAAGTCAAATCAAGTGAAAAAAAGAAGGAAGCAACTACCTCAATAACCAATAAAAAAGCAATTACATATGCAGCAATGAAATAATTACATGCATAGCGCCAGTATCAATTCAACATCTAGGGGTTGATTACATAGCCCATACACCTTTTACAATTCAACAACTATGGAGAAATTGCTTACATGGTCAAACCATATGCAAAGTTCATATCAAGGACACAAGAGAATTAAATCAAGACTGCATGTAAAGAGAATTTGATATGAAGCATCAATACACCAAAACGTTGCTTCCAAATTAACAAAGGCAAAATGGAGAGCAATGTTCATTTTTACAAAGGTACCAACAACAAATCCACTAGTCAAAAGCATCATCCTCCAGCCATCAAATCAAAAGAAGGTGAGTATGATTAGTCAAAGTCAACTTGAAAGATTAATTTCATATGTTGTAGCCTCTTCAATAGCTCTAGCCTCCTAAGCTTCTCTAGCTATTTCATTTTCCCACTCTCCCTAGCTTCTTTAGCCTGGGCAAGCAACTCTTTGTCAACTACCTCAAAGTTCTAGGGATCCAAACGTGATAGGAGGCAAAATTAATGGCCTACATCAGCACTAAGCCTTAAAAATTCAAGCACAAAGACATCCATATGTCTCTATTCTAGCCAGTCAATCAATAAGTCTTGATAAAGTCAAGCTTAGCCAGTAAACAAGCCTTAACAAAGTCAAAGCATAAGCTCAAGCCCATAAGACAAACCGGTAAAGCCACAAAATGCACAAGGCATCAATCAAGCACTAGTTCTCTCCAATTAACTAGTAAACAAGCCTTGACAAGGTCGATCACAAGCTTGTAAAGTCATAGATTGCGCAAGGTATCTATCCAACATTAGCCAACTTATTACTTAAAAGAAATACATATATATATATATATATATATAAGATAAAAAAAGAAAAGGAAAAAAAGAGAAAAAGAAGAAGGAAAAAAAAAGGATGCATATACAAAAATCAAAGAAATGTATACACAAAAAATAAAAAAATAGCATATACAAAAAATAATTAAAAAAAAGAGATTAAAAAAGAATATGTATATCCCCACTATCAAGTCAATTCAGTACCATCATTCCAAGAAGATAATCTACAAATAGTGAATTTTGCAAAGCTCATAGAGAATGACTTACCAAAAGATTCTACTTGACTTTGGAAGAAATCATCACCACTACCATACGTTATTGATGAAGTTTCAATAAAATCAAAGGGACTAACTTATGAAGCTTCAAAATGCACAAGGTGCCTATAAGACCTCATCCTAGCTAGACTAGTGATGCCTATAAAGCCATAGAAGTGCAAAGCATCTATATAATGGCAAAGTCGTCACCCAACACTTTCCAAATAGTGAAAAAAAGAATCATTTCAAAAACATTATCTCATTACTCAAACATCAATGTTGCAAGAAGGCAAAGCCACAAAATCTCAAAAAAAAAGAAAAAAAAGAAAGAAGAGCATCAAAATATTAGGCCAACCAAGTGTCTACAGCTTTGTCATTTGCCAACAGAATTGCCTCCAACAAAGGGGGGCAATCTATTGACATCCCACTTGTCATCAATCCAATCATATCTACAACTAAAGTTCAAATGAGCTAGGCCTAGAAGTATTCTACATTACAAGACAAATGCCATTGAAATCATCTATCATCACCATACACTTGTCAATAATCTGGAGAGGCAACTCAACTATAAAAGGGGACCATTGCCCCTCTCAAAACACAAGCCAAATCCTGAAAAAGGGTTCAGAAACTACTACGAAAAAGGGTTCTGAAGCATGTTTTCACTCCGTTTAATCGCAAGAAGGATATAGTTTCCAATTTGTATACTTACCCAACACTTTAGGCCACTTAAAGTTTGGTCCATAGTAGCATTCCTATCCAAGAGAGCTTCTACATTAACTTACCTTTTAGTCATGCTTGATTGCCAAATCTATAATTCACTCTGCATAAGCATTAAATGCATCACTTGTATATTCTTACAAGTGATTTTTGGGTCCCTTATTTGAAATAAAATAAAAATTTTTAATTAATTAATTCACTTGTGGGTATCTAATTTATTAGGATTAACAAACAGTATTAGAGTAAGTTTTGAAATAATTCAAAAATGATATCAAAATGACCAAAATATCCTATTTTGTATACACATTTATCTAGGGGCAAACATTTATCTAACCACCCTTATTTGATGATAATAATTATAGTTACTAGAAAATAATATTTAAGATGTTCATCTTGTTAGTCCCATATAATCGGTAGCTTAAGAGGAGAGGGGTGAATTGAGTAGATAAAAATTATGGCCAAATAAAATTATTGCTCTGTAAAGGAATAAAGACTAAATCAAACAACATATAACATGAGATTTTTATAGTAGATTGGGCAAGCTCCCTATTCCATTCTTCCAAGAACACACTCTCCTTGTACCTTAGGTTCCAGTATCACTCATAATTAAATTCATTAGTGCTCCCAGCACTTTTTTGAATTCTAACTTCAAGTGGCAAAACTAGTGCTCTTAGCACTCTTCTAGGTTTTAGCTCTAGGGGGGCATAAATTAGTATTCCCAACACTTTTCTAGATTCTAGCTTTAGGAGGTGTAACTAGTGTTTCGAACACTCTTCTAGATCTTAGCTCCAAGGAGCATAAACATAGTGTTCCCAATACTCTTCTAGATTCCAACTCTAGGGGGTATAAACATAGTGTTCTTAATACTTTTCTAGATTCCAGCCTTTCTCAATATTTTGCTTATTTCCATACCATAAGGCAAAGAATATTTTGCAAAGGATTTGACTTGGTAGATTTGTTTAGACATAAGTTTCCTCAAATCCAACTTCCTTTTAAATTTCAATGTCAAAGAATTTTTGCATTTCTTTCAGAGATATTATCCCTTCCTCCAGCCTTGGGATAAATGTTGCTACTTAGAATTTTGTAAGCTATTTTTAAATTTGTATCCAAATGCTTTGGATTTAGGTTCACTACATTATCATCGATAGCCTTTCTTGCCACCTGCGAGAATAACTCTTTTCTAGGTGTTGGCCAATCAAATGTTTCTCTTTCAACCATGGGGAGATTTAAGCATTCTCTGATGATATTGAAAGATAGGTCTATTTCCTTGTCACCAATTCAAAACTTCTTCAGTATAGGATCATAGTTGTAGAGAAGTATTTTTACCATTCTAGAATAGCATTTATCTTTACAACTCATGAATTCTTTCTAGCCCTGGAAGTTTATCCAACTACATACTTCCATTTTCATCTTTTTGAACAAATCAAAGTCAATAACATTACCTTTCAATCCTTTTATTGTCCTTGCTCAAGAACGCATGGTAACTTTGTTCATTGTTTCGAAAGGTTACCTCAAGAAGCATGTTTCTTTGAACCCTTAATTTTTAAGATGGATGTATATTTTTTTATTCTTCGCTGTCTCTTCTTCTTCCAGATGTAGATGTTGTAGCCATCTTTGTTGTATCGAGTTTGCCATTTCCACCAACTTAGGTTTATGGTTTTGATGGAATGAGCTTGAAGATTCTTGGCAATTGAAAAGGAGAGTGAGCAAATGAAACATGGCACCAAGACATTAAGGAATGGAGAAAAGAAAAGTGGACATTTAAATCACCTTGTTCTGGAAAGGGGTTTTTTATCGCTTGCTATAAAGGGAGAAAGTATGTCCAAGATGAAGTTAAAAAGGATTTTCCTGGATACACTAACAAATTGTGATAGCTTCAAACGAATTTAGTAGTGATAGACAAACCTACAGACAAAATATATGATATGACTTTATCCGACCATTGATGTCGGATGATGTTTGATTTGATTCCAAATTTGAACAGATGATGTATATGTTTGTCTGAGAGCTTATAACTTGGTGGAAGATTCATGTTTGAACTTCTATAACTGAGAGATTTAATTTGTAAAGATTTGAGTATTTAATCTCTTTGCTTTATATCATGTGCACAAATAAAGCAGTACAAAGCATATAATCCTAAGTATCTTAGTAGACAAAATGATGTGCAACATATACATATGATATACTCCTAATACTCTTTTAGATTTCAGCTCTAGGGGGTTTAACTAGTGTTCCCAACACTCTTTTGGATTCCAGCTTTAGGGGGAATAAATACAGTATTCCCAACACTCTTCTAGATTTCAGCTCCAAAGGGCATAAATATAGTGATTTTCCAAAGCTCACTACCAACTCATATGGTTGATGAACTACATTAAAGGTGTACATCACTTTGCCTATATACTAGGCTGATTTGTACAAATTTTAAGCACGCATAAAATGATTACACATTAAAGCATGGAAGATATCAATACTCCAGAAATATGGTAATGATAGATCTTTAAAGCCCATCGTCTATCAGTATAATGGAGATTGAATATCTTGGAGGAAGCATTGTTAATTGAGAGAAGTTACCCATTTAAGCTCTTTCTTCTTTTCATCTTTCTCTTAGCTTCTTCAACCTTATTCATTGACACTGCACTACCTTTATACTACTTTAGAAATTTCTATCCGTTGGAGGTAGATGGTTTCAATTGAATGTTGAAGACCGTTCTAAATTTTTTCTCATTAAAAAGCTATCTTCTTGATAAACTCGTTCTAGCTGAAAATCTTGCAGCACTAACCTTAAAGATGAAGCATTTTCGATTTTGGAAAACATTGGATGAGATTACTCTTTCATTCTTTTAGAAAGACGCACACTAAACTTGAAGGGTTGTAGCCTATGAGAGTGGAATCTCTATCAGAATGGAGAATACGTTCCTTTAAATTTATTTCCATATTGAGCTTGTATACGTTTTCTAGAGTTAAGATGATTTGTCCATGGGAAAGTTTGTCTGAGGAGTGCAGCCAACTTTGTCTGTGCAAGTTTGTCTGAGTCCATTGTATTCCTTTTTCTTTGTCTTTTAGTTTGTCTATGATAATTTACAGACAACTCTTGATGATTCAGAGAAAGTTCTTCTCTAGCTGTTCACCAGATGAAGCAACTTTGTCTCTTGATTTATTCATAGTAAGTTAAAAATAACTCTTAATGACATAGACAAAGTTTCTTCCCAATAGTTTGATAGACAAAGTAACTTTGTCTTTTGATTTGTCTGTAGAGAGCTAGAAATGCATTTGGAAGGCACAGACAATATTTTGTTCAAGATGAAGTAGCTTTGGCTTTTAATTTGTCCGAGTGTCCAATTTGTCTATGCAAATTCGTCTGAGTCTGCTATGTCGCTTCTACTTTGTCTGTAGTAAGTTATAAATGAATTTCTTATTCTCCTTTTTTTCTAAGACAAACTTCAAATGAGAGATGAATGCTTAATTAGTTTGACATTGTTTGTAGCTTTGCATTCATCTGAGTTCAGCTCCACTTTATCTTTAGCCTCTGCAATCTGAATTCGCCTATATATCATAGACAAATATTATATAAGAAGAGTTCAACTAACTCACCCGTGTAAAAAATTAGGGAAGGATTTGTCTGAATCCAACTGAGGTAAGTGTTATCTGAAATTGACTTTGTTGAGGAAGATTTATTTGAACACTTATAGAGGCTTGAACTTCACTGCTTTATATATGCTTTGTGACTTCTTTTCAAAGTTTTAGTGCATTCTTTCTGACCATTTAACTCTTCTTCTTGTATAATGGATCTTATTCTTGATGCAATCCTTGGATATGTTGTTCATTATATTTGAGTTATTTCCCTGCATATAATCTATGTTTGTCTTTGCAATACTTAAAAACATAACTGTCAGTACCTTAATTATTTACTCATATGTTGTTGCTCATCATCAAAACTTGGTTGTTTACCACATATACTATCTAGCTCAACACATCTTATCTGTCAATGTAGAAATATGAAAAATTATAGAAATTAACAAAACAACCCTTGAGAGTTTTATATTAGAGTGGCTTGATGGAATAAAAGTTATGCAATTACATATGAAAGTTATAAACACTATATTTTATGCACTACCTTTTATAGAATTTGATAGTGTATTATGTTGAATCAAGTGTATAAAGTTGATAACAAAAAAAATATTTTTTATAACTTAGGCTTAAGCAAATAAAGTTTTAAGGAGAATGTTGAGTTAAGTATTGTAACATTCGGGGTTGATGAGGGTGGGGAGTGATCGCCAGGGCCGAAAAGAGTCTGGACAAGGTGAGGCTCCTGGTAGGCTTCTAAGCAAAGGGTGGCAAGGATGGCAAGGATGAACTATCCCACATCAAAAAGGGGGAGAAAGTTCTTAAAGTTTAAATTGTGAGGCTCTATGGAAACCTATAGAGGGGCCTTTTGTTGGAGTTGTATGAGCATCAACCACAGAAGGGCAAAGCCGTAAAGACAGTAATGGTCCAAAGTAGACAATACCTCAACAATGTGGCCATGGGCTATTACAAATGGTATTAGAGCTAGACCCCCACTAGTAGAGTGGTTCGGGGATGAACTAGGGGGAAGCTGGTGGGCTTATAACATTTAGGGCTGGTGAGGGCAGGGAGTGATTGTCGGGGCTAGAAAGATCTTGGATAAGGCATGGCTTTTGACAGACTTCTAAGCAAAGGGTGGCAGGATTGAACCTTCCCACATCAAAAAGGGGAAGAAATTTCTTAAATTTGTGGGAGTCTATGGAAACCTATAGAGATGCTTTTTGTGAGAGTTGTATGGGCATCAACCACAGAGGGGCAAAGCTGTGGGACTGTAATGGTCCAAAGCAGATAATACCTCAATAGTGTGGCCATGGGCTATTGCAAGTGTGAAGAGAATAAAATGGATCTATAAGAACTAACAACATTAATTTCTAAGAAGTGCAGAAGTAATTAATCTAAACACATCCAAAAATATGCATGCCAAAGGTTTATATAAGAATACATAAAAGAGGAAAAAAAAAGAAGACATGGTTCCTCCTTTAAAAATCTTTTGAAAACTTTGAAAATCATTTAAAATAATAAAACTACATTTAGAGGTCAGATACCATCATTTCAGGGCAAATTCAAAGCTTTAAATATGTTGCTATCTAAATTGTAAATTTTTAATACATTGCTATATTAACTTTACTACAGTAATTTTTAGAGGCGTGAATTAAGCCTTCAGTGTTCTGAACTAATGCTTTAGAAGCACCAGTGTCTCATAACTACAATAACTACTATAGTAAACATGTACAGTAAAGTGCTATAGTAACTTTTAGAAGGATCTTCAAAGAATGCGCCCTGACCTTTAGAAGTCTAAGGAAACCTCTGTCTTCTTATGCACTCTAATGCTATAGTAAATAGCTATGATAACTTTTCTATATAACTCAACTACAATAATTTTTAGAGTTCTGAAATTAGGATTTCAGAATTTTGAAAAGGACACTACTAAATTGAGACATTCTAAAGTTTTCAACATTCAAAACTCTAAAATAATGATTCAAAGGCCTGAAATAACACATCAAAGGTATGAAGAACTTAATGCTTTTCAAGGTTATGATGTTAAGAAGTTTGAACACTCACTGTTAAATTGGTCATTCCAAAGATACAAAGATTTAGAAATTTTAGAACTTGTTGCAACATTAATGAGTCTGAAACAATATTTTTGAGGCATGAGTAACTTGTTGGAATCCAAAATAATACAATTCCAAAGAGGCATGAAGAACTTGTTACATTCCAAAGCTTCAAGGAATGCATTTGGAATTTCAAAGGAAGCTTCACTAGTTAATGTTTGATTTTAGAGGAAACTTTATGTGACACCTTGAAATTTTGTGGTATGTGTAAATGTGTTTCTATATTTGGAAATGAATAATAGTTGTATGTTTCTTTAAAAATTTGGAGAAAATTAGTAAAATAAGTAAGTAAAATCATGAAGAGCATGCCTAATGATATGTATATTATGTTTATTAGACAAAATTATGTTGAAATAGGTGTCAAATTTTGGATAGAAGGGAGATGCATGTGCATGCATTACCATGTACTACCAGAGTGCCATAAATGGAGCAACTTTAAATGCTTCACTGGCTATAGCCCAACCCATTCCTTGCCTCTAAACCCTCCCAACATCTTAGCTCCTCTCAAACTCCAATCTTGTAATGGATTTTAGCGATGTGAGCTAGGTAAAACGACAATAACACTTGCTATGGCAGTCCGACACGAGGAAAACACTTAGTTTTGTCAATTTGAGCTGTGGGAAAAGAAGAAAAATCTATAAAAATGAACCCAAGTGGATTTTGTTGCAAGTGATGGAAGAATCTAGCAGGTAAAGGTGTTTCTTTATGAATATGTAAATTCTATTATGTTGATTTGTAGAATTATGAATTATTGTAGAATTATGAATTATACAACAAGATTTATAGAGAAGTAGGGTTGTGTTGGGTTGGAAATTGGGAAAAAAAGGAGAATTAAAGCATGAATCAGATGTTATAATTCTAAAATTGTAGATTAAAGAGGCTAAAATAGGTTATTATGTAGTTTAGGTAAGAAACTCTAAATTGGCTATGGCTAAAAATGAGAAATCTAGAAAGTGCATGCCAGTTGTTCGATGAAATGACATCGACAAGGGTATAGCCCTATTGTCCTTTGTTATTGAACCATTAATCGCCACTTGAGTAGGATTTGAATGTGATATGTGAGTAAACCCTAGAATGGATTGATTAGGGAATTTGAGCTAGAGTTGAAATTAATGATGTTTTGTAAAGTTTAACTTCATATAAATGTTAATGGGATGTATATGTTGCATATAGGATTGATAAATCATTGCATTGAACTTGGAATTACTGGATCTAAAGTCAAAAAGAGTGTGACTATTGTATAAGGTAAGTAGGTTTTGTTTTCTATAATTTAGTATTGACTTTATTAATTTTCTACTTAATCATGAAATCCAGGCATTTTAATGTATTTGCTATGTGATTGCCATCATATACTATAATTATGACATGAAGGAATGATAATTTGGTTTATATAAGATTGAGTTGATCTCTTTTGTATTAGTTAATAAACAAACGTATATACCTAAATGGTAGTATGTTTGGCATGGATATTGATTGTTCTCTAAGATCATGTGTTGCACCAAATATTTAGTCGATTGGTATTTAAACGAACACCATTCTATGTGAATGTACTGGATAGTGATTTTAGTATGTAAACAAGGGTAAATTATGACTTAAAAGAAATGATTTAATATGCTAAGGGATGGAGCAAAGAAGGGATTAAATAGGGTATATAAACAAGGGGAGAAAACATGGTGCAGTGGTGCACAGCGGGTTGGATGCTGCAGCGTCCTATCGGTGAATTGAATTTTTTTTTATATTTTTTTGATCTAAAATGCAACATTTTCTTAAGGTAATTGGAAAATGTCTTGTATGGAAGACTAGAGATATTTTGAGATATTGTTGAGAAGTTCCAAGATATGAAAAGATTCCAAAAACATGAAAATGGGTATAGAATGGAAAATATGCCTTGTTTTCCTTTTAAAGTATGATTATCCCGAGATGGCTGAATTATGTAGGATACATCTAGTTGGCATGGTGACTTAAATGGTCAGATGTGATACATTAGGTTGGCATAGTAGACTATATGCCCAAGTATGATGCACCTGAAAAGCGAGATAGCCTGAATGACTGAGTATGATGCGCTTGAAAGGCAGGATTGTTGGTACCCTTATGCCATGGTAGCTCAAGAGGGGGGAGGGGGGGCATGCATTGAGCTTTTAAAACTTTTGGCCCAAATCAGATGATAATGTTGCTATAAGAATAAGTAAAATAGATTTCATAATAAACAATACAAGATTTTTATAGTGGTTCAGCCCTTCCTGGGTTCCTACTCCACTTCTCTAAGTTAGTCTTGTCTATTGAACTCAGGTTCCACTAATACCCTGATCAACCTAATCAAATACATGTTGGTTTTACACTAAGCTCACCAACCAACTTACTAGTTTTCTAAGCTAACCAGAAACTTACACACAACCTGTTGGTTTTCCAAAGCTCACTAACAAACTTACACCCTTTCAACAAGTTCCCTACTTGCTTATCTCAATATCGAAACCTCAAGCACTCTGCTGGTATTGTTAAACACTAAAAGAAGTCTACAGATAAATGCCTCTTAATTAGGCAGATTTGTACAAAGATTCAAAATTCTAAGTAAAAGAATAAGCAATAAGAGTAAAAGATTCAAACTCCTTGATCGAGTAGAGATTTGAACTTAGAGAGCTCTCATTGAGTTGTATTCGTTGGAGTTGAACTTTGAAGGAAAGTTTTGAATGCTCTTCATGTGATCAGCAAAGTTTGAATAATATTCAATTTGGTTATTTTCTTCTACTTTTGAATCTCTCTTTTATAGGTTGGGAGAGACTTTTTTGTTGCTAATCTTGGCAGATTTTCAAATGTTTAAAAACATTTTTCTTTATCTTATCTTTTGTCTGACATCTAACTTTGTTGCATTCTGGTATCGGTCTGCTACTTTTGTCACTGACTTTTCCAAATGTTCACTTTTTATGTCAAGTGTTCCAAAGAGATGAGTGAATAGTTGGTGTCTTGACTAATTTTGGATTATCTGAATTATTTTCTTCAGATTTTTAGAAGTAATTTTAATCCTACTCGGTTGCAACATTCATTTGTAGATAGAATTTCAAATTTTTTGAACTTATAATGTCTTCGGAAAAGTGATCCAAAGCCTATTAAACATCTCCGAAGCATGATTTAACATCTCCGAAGATTGTTTGAATCTTTTTTGAAACTTAGTTTCAAGTTCTCCGAAGCATGTCTATTTAGTCTGAAGCATAGCTGATTATCTCGGAAGCTTGTCTTGTTATTTCCAAAGTGTCTTGTAACTTGTCCAAAACATTCTTGACTTCTTTGTGCTTTTTTTAAAACATTCTTGATGATTCTGAAGATCTCTTGATTATTTTTGAAAGGCACTGTGACTTGTCCAAAGCAATCTTAATCTTGATTATCTTTGAAGCGCACTTGTAAGATCTTCGAAGCTTTTAAAAAAGACTCCAAAGTATGCTTTAATATTTTCCAAAGTGTGCTTGTGACAAGTCCAAGACTTGCTTTGAGAATTTTGAAACTTATTTTGCACTTTTCTCCGAAGTGCTTTGTGACAATTTTCAAAGCTTACAAAGAGGATTCTAAAGTGGGCTTGAACATTTCCCAAGCTTACTATTTTTACTCACAAACTTATCCGAAGCTTGCTAATTGTCTTTGAAGTTTTCTTTGCATTCTTTCCAAAGTGAATTGCAACCACTTTGAAGTTGCATTATGCTTTGTCCGAAGCTCATTGAGACATCTTCGAATTATATCATGTCAATTTTCCAAAGCTTCGAAGTGTTCCAATTATCTCCGAGACTGTGCTGATAGATCTCCGAAGATACATTGAGATATTTTTGAAGCAATCTAATCTTTTCTGAAGTTGCTTCTTTCGACTCCAAAGCATGTCTTCAACACTTTAGAAATTTTATTTTTTTGAATTAAGTATATGTGAAGTTTATATACTTAATTTTGAAAGAGCATTTACTTCATATCTTCCTTTTGTCATTATAAAGATTATTCAAGTTGAATGATTTAAACTTTCTATAACATTCTTGAAAATAAGAAGTTAGTACCTTAATGTTTCACTCATGCTTTTGCTCATCATCAAAACATTCTTGGTTAAGAATGTTCGTCATTAAAATCAAGCTAGATAACATGGTTCAACATTCTCCCCCTTTTTGATGATGACAAAATGGTGAGTGATATACCTTTCAAAACTTATCTAATCATAGATCTAATGCAACTTATTTGGTAGATATTTTAGGAAAATTTCAATTAGCTAATTTAGATTAGATCCCCTTGAATTGATGCATATTTTGTTATAGAAATTTTATGAAAATCAATAGAAATTTTCAATGCATCACATTTTATGACATAAGTTTTTTATCATACATTTATCATATATTTTTCTCCCCCTTTTTGTCATAATAAAAAAGGTAAAAACAAATAGTAACAATCATTTATAATCATGTGAAAGAAATGTATATATATATATATTGAATTGTTGAAAAGTTACAATGCAAATACATCAGAGAAAATACAAAAACTATTACATTAGAGAAAAAAAATTACAGCAGATCTATTTTGGTGGTTTGGGTTTTCTCTAATATGTTTTTAAAAAGACATCTTGCAGAGGTGAAAGTGGTGGTTTGGGTTCAAAAGAAGATGGTTGGGGTGCAGAAGAAGATGAAGAGGGCTTGGATGTTCTAGCCTTATTTGGTGGAGGTGAAGGGATAAAAAATGGATCCTATGGAATTGCTACAGGAGGTTCATGCGTGTATACAATGGGTCCATAGCTATGAACATAAATGATATCAATTCTTTCTAGATAATTTACATCCAGCAGCTTAGGAAAGACTAGAGGAAGCCCTTTCAGGAGAGCTTCTATGTTTGCATTCAACCGAGCTATATATTCCTCATGGTATAGTGTGATTCTCTCATAAAGAGCCTTCTTGTGTTCCTTAGGAGGTGGAATTCTTACTTTCCTCTTTGGTTTGGAAGTGGATAGTTGTGAGGAAGAAGATGATGGTTTTGGTCTGGGAACTGGCTTTGGTTTTAGTTTTGGGATAACATATGGCTTTTTGGTTTTGGTAGTGGGAGGAGGTGGTTTGGTGAAATTTTTGACTTTTGAAGTAGATGAAGAAGGTGGAAGAGGTTGACTCCAAAGTTTAGGCATTATCTGCCTTATCCTTTCTTGGATTGAAGGATCATCCATTTGAGAATATGGAAGAGGCAGATTATCAGCAACTGCCTCCAAGTTGGAATTATTATAGAAGCTAAATTCTTCCCTAGTGAGAATAAAGAAATTATGTGGTCTTGAGGGAGGTGGAAACTATTTTCTAATAGGTTTTGACACAGAAGTACTTGAAGGAGTTTCTTAGAGAACTTTTGAAGAATGAACTCTTTATCAGGAATTTAAATTTTTTGGTTCTTTGGAGTGAATGGAGGATCTGGAAGAATGATGATCCTTTGAAGAAATTTAAGATCCTCAAGTTCAGGAAATTGAAGGTCTTCATTGGGTAGATGAATATTCTGAGAAGAAAATATTTTTAAGACTTGACAATTGATTGATATCATGGTAGCATACTCTTTCCCTGTCATCCTGATTGGATTAGGTATTAGAAGGATATAATCAGGATTTTCCTCAATAATTTTCTTTTTGGAGGGAGGTGGATGATTTTTTGAAGTAGCATTATTCCATCCAGGTGGAGTTTCCTCAATTCTTTTAGGAATTATTATTTCTTTTCTGAAAAATTCCAACACTAAATCCATGGGATCTTCAAATGGTAATGGAATATAGGTAACAAATAGTTGGGAGGCAAACCACCCATAATTTTCTGTTGTTGGAGCTGATGGTGGTGGTGATGCCAATGGAGTAGAAGATGGTGGTGATGGAGGAATTGATGGTGGTTGTGGAAGTAGAATGCATGAAATGATGGAATTCATATTAGTAGGTTGACTCATAGATTGAGCAACCTTTTGAATGATAGAGGGTAATGATGGATGAGGAGGTGAAGGATGAGACTCCACTGTTATTGGTGAGGTTGGTCTGCATGGAGAGAAATGATGTGGAGAGGATGGAAAGTGAGTTTGAGATTAATAGAAATGAGTTTGAAGTGGAGTGGAATGAGGTTGACCTATGAGTTGTTCTACTAGAGCTTGCAAAGAATCAAGTTTCTATTCAATTCTGTTAGCTCTAAGAATCATTGGAGACATAGCGGTGGAATGGTTTTGTTTCATTTCAATCATTTGAAGAAGTAAGCTTTGAATAAAATGTTCTATCATAGTTATTCTGTCTTCTAGGTCATTTGTGAGAATTGGTGGAGTGGGAATTGAAGAAGTGGATGGTTGATTAGTATGAGATGGTCTGATGGGTGAAGGGGATCTGATGAGGGTGTGAGATGGTACTTCTGCTACTGCTGTATCTCTATGTGCACTTTCTCTCAAAATTTCTTGCACAGTATCTTCTATATCACCTCTTTGTTCCTCTCTTGGAACATCTTCTATTCTCTCAGCTTCTCTTAGTTCTTCTCTGCTAGGGAATTCTTCCATTCTTCCTATCAGTGAACTGATGAACTCTTGTCTTTCAGTTCTTTCTTCTTCTTCTTCTTCTTCATGAAAGGGGGTTTTTTTTTTTATCTTGGCTCAATAGCTTGTTCTATAGCATCTCTTCTCTCTGGACTTTAATCCAGTTTGAATCCTTTTAACTGAGTTGCTCTTCTTGGTCTTTTAGTGATCCAACCTTGTGTTGTATGCTGAAAGCCCATCTTTTTTAAGCTTGCTCATCCAATTTGTTAGTGTTTCTTGGAAGCTCTTCTTCTTCATTGGAAAGATTTACTCCTGCTTCCTTGATCAACTTGGTCAGAGCCATACCATAAGGCAAAGGAAACCTTGTGGTGCTCTTGATCAAGTGGATGTGATCTATCATCAGTTTCGCCAAATTTGACTTTCTTTCATTCTTTAATGCCCACATGATTCTAGCATCCTTTTCAAATATATCCCCTACTGCTCCTCTTCTGGGGTATACATTGTTCATAACTATGAGGTATGCTAGCCTGAGGTTTGCATTCAAGTGATTAGCATGCAAATAATTTTCTTTCTCATCTATCTTAGTTTCAGCTAAGTTTGAAAATATCATTGCCCTTGAAGGCCATACATTCTCCTCTTCTTCTTCAAGGAGATTGAAGCAATTCCTTAAACTTTCTTGAGATAGCTCTATTTCTATGTCTCCATGATCTTTCTGTTCTGGGTGTTGAGATTACAGATTAAAGTCCTCACTAGTCTCAGATATAAGCTATCTCTCTAATTGACATAGGCATCCCAGCCTTGATATTTTAATTATTCTGATACTTCAAATTGTATTCCAAATGCTCTGAAAATGAAAATCTTCCCTTCGATTATTCTTCTCTCCTCATATTTTTCTGAGAACCTAGTATAATTAAATGAACTATTTTGGAAGATTACCTCTAGAGTATCAGATTCTCGCCTTACCTTCTTGGTTGTCCTCTGTGGTGGAGAGTTTCCCTTTCCTTTCTCTTGATTTTCCACCTTTTGTTTTTGCCATTTCTATAGAGGGCTCTAGATTTTTGGAGAGGAAAAAGGATTTTCTGGAGAAGATAGGAAGGTGGAATGAGTAAAATGAGAATGAAATTTGAAGGAAGTGGGAAGATGGATTGTCTTCTATGAAGGAGGGATTTCTGGGGTTCAAAGAATAGGGTTTAATTTTTTAGGAGAGGTTTTAATGATTTCTCCGCTTCAAATTTGTTTTAAAAAAAATTTTGAAACACTAATTTTTTTTGGCTTTGAATATTCTTAAAGGGTCTTTTGGAGAAGATTGATTTTGAATTTTGATTACAAAGATCTCCGAAATACTAATGATACAAATTCCGAAAGGGATCCTTTGGATAAAAATGTTTGATCTGATACCATAATCCAAGATTAGGTGTACCTATAAGATATCTAAATATTCTTTTTACAGCAATATGATGTGACTCTTTTGGTTCTAATTGGAATCTAGCACATATGCATGCATATACTAAACATTATGTCAAGTCTATTAGCAGTTAAATATAGCAAAGATCCTATCATGCTTCTATAAAGTTTTTAGCAAATAGACTTACCTCTTTCATCTTTGTACATTTTTATTAAAGTGCTCATTGGAGTCCCATACATTTTTTCATCTTCAATATTGAATTTTTTAGTAGTTCTTTTGTATATTTAGCTTGGTGAATAAAAAGGCCTTCTTTCATCTGCTTAATTTGTAGTCCCAAGAAGAAGTTGAGTCACCCATCAAGCTCATTTCAAATTCTCCTTACATCGTCTTAGAAAATTCCTTGCAAAGATTTTCATTAGTTGCATCAAATACTATATCATCAACATATATTGAACTATATGAATATCCTTTGTTACATGCATAATGAGGAGAGTAGTATCAACTTTGCCTTTTGAAAAGCCTTTCTCAATGAGAAATTTGCTTAACCTTTCATACCAGGCTTTAGGAGCCTGTTTTAAACTATAGAGGGCTTTCTTGAGTTTGAATACATGTTCTGGATTATGAGGATCTTCAAACCCAGGTGGTTGTTCTACATAAACCTCTTTATTAATAAATCCATTCAGAAATGCACTCTTGACATCCATCTGATATAACTTCAAATTCATAAAGGATGCAAATGCAAGAAGCATTCTGATGGCTTCAATCCTTGCAATAGGAGCATATGATTTTTCAAAATCAATGCCTTCTTCCTAACTGTACCCTTTTGCTACTAATCTTGCTTTATTTCTTACTACAATTCCAGATTCATCTAATTTGTTCCTAAAGACCCATTTAGTTCCTATAGTAGATTAATGAGCTGGTCTTGGAACAATAGTCCACACATTATTTCTTTTGAATTGGTCTAATTCTTCTTACATAGTTGAAATCCATTTTTCATCTTCTAAAGCTTATTCTATGCAAGTTGGTTCTATTTGTGAAATAAAAGCCAAATTGCCACATACTTGGTGGTAACTAAATTTTTCATATACATCACCAATTATCTGACTTTTAGGGTGATCATGCATAAATCTCCAATCTGTGGGAAAAATATCATTACCTTTATTGTTTACCTCAATGATGGATGGTTCAGTATCTGTTTCTTCTTCATCTATCTGTGTTTCTGATTAAGAAGGTTCTCCTTGTCTTGTAGTTTCATTTTCTCAGCCGAGGTTATTAATTCACCTGTCTCATATCAAAATCACTTGACCATAGAGGAGTTAGTATTTTCTTTAAATTTTACATGAATAGATTCCTTTACAGTCTTAGTTTTCAGATTGTAGACTCTAAATGCTTTACTAACAATAGAATAACTAAGGAAGATGCCTTCATCAGATTTTTTTTCAAATTTTCCTTGGTTTTCTTTGTCATTGTTGAGAAATAAAGTATTTACACCCAAATGCATGAAAATATGATGTATTTGGTTTCTTGCCAAAGTATAATTCAAATGGAGTTTTGTTGAGTATTGATCTAGCAAAGATTCTATTAATAATATAGCATGCTGTGTTCATTGCTTCAGCCCAAAAATATTATAGGTGACTATATTCACTCAACATTATCCTTGCCATCTCTTGTAAGGATCTGTTTTTCCTTTTAGCTACTCCATTTTGTTGGGGTGTTCTTGGTGCAGAGAAAGTTTGAAGAAGTCCATTGTTATCATAGAAATTAGTAAATCTATGGTTTTTAAATTCTCCACTATAATCACTCCTTATGGCTACTATATGAGAGCTTTGTTTATTCTGTACACGTTTGGAAAATATCTCAAAGAATGAAAAAGCTTCATCGTTGGATGCTAGAAACATTACCTAGGTAAATCTACTAAAGTTATCTACAATGACATATGCGTAATGTTTCCCTCCAACGCTTCTTATTCTTATTGGAATAACTAAATCCATATGTAGATATTGAAGAGGTTTACTTATGTATACTTCTTTGTTTGATTTGAATGATTCTTTTACCTACCTGCCTTTTATGCAAGCATCATACAACTTATTGTCAAATTTGAGTTTTGGTAACCCAACAACTAGATCTTTATTATATAATCCTTTAATCAGATTCTTATTGGCATGTCCTAGTCTTCTATGCTACAACATGGGTTCATTTTCACTTACAACAAGACATTTGACTTGTATATCACATAAATCCATCAAATACACATTTCTATGTTTCTTTCAAAGTACTATAACTGAATTTGTACTATCTAAAATAGAACAAGTATGAGATTCAAACGCAACTTTGTAACCATTGTCATAGAATTGACTTACACTCAAAAGATTGTATTTCAATCTTTCTACTAATAAAATATTTGAAATTATAATAGAGGGAGGTTGACAAATTTTACCAATTCCAACCACTCTACCTTTTCCATTATCTCCAAAGGTAACTGTTCATCCATCTTAGCTTTAAGTTCTGTGAACAGCTCCCTTTCTCCTATCATGTGTCCTAAGTAACTACTATCAATGTACCACTTGGTATTCTCTATAGCCCTCAAACACACTTGCAGTAATAAATTTAAGTTGTAACTTTTGGTACCCATTTAGGAATAGGTTCAGGTGGGTTAGTAGCAGAGTATTTTTGCATCCATTATTTTTTAGGTGTTACTAAATTGTTTTATGGATATCTAGTTGCATTTACAACTTTAGCAACTATCTTGGGAATCCAAATCATATTCTTTTTGGGTTCTAATTTTTTTTATGATTTTTCTTTCTCTAGTTTCCTATATCTTTCTTTGTTTTAAGTTTGAACACAGTAGTAGTTAAGGTTCTTCTAAGAGCATGATTTTTTGCTTTAATTTGCTCAAGTTCTATATTGATATTTTGATCAATTTTTTGAGCAATGTGTTTTCTTATTTTAATTCAGAGCATTCATTAACTATTCTTTCAAGTTCTCTTCTAGTTTCTTTGTGTTTAGCATTTAATATTTTGAAATTTGAATATAGTTCTTCTAA
The DNA here is from genome assembly GCA_036873735.1 of Pouteria campechiana. Taxonomy (NCBI): domain Eukaryota; kingdom Viridiplantae; phylum Streptophyta; class Magnoliopsida; order Ericales; family Sapotaceae; genus Pouteria; species Pouteria campechiana. The sequence continues at coordinate 7,549 of JAYJMB010004593.1, read as the reverse complement.
TAATTCTTCAATATCAGAGATTTCAAGTTTTGAATTTACCTCATCATTGTGGATAGCCATAAAACTTTTTCTAATATGATGTTCTTCTTGATCCTTTTCTTTGGACCTGAGTGAGCTGAATTGAACTTCATTTTCTTCTTCTTCGTCACTCAAGCTTTCTTGCATCATGTTTTCTAGCATCTCCCATGCAGCCGTTGCTTTCTTTTTCTTTCTAAATTTTCTGTTATTAGAAAAATTCTTTTTATCAAAGTAACAGTTACACCGTTTCTTCTTGTCTCCTTGCTTTTTGGCTGGTTCTGGGCAATCAAATTTCATATGCCCAAGCTTGTTCAGTTGTAATAGATTGGAACTTCCTTTTTCTTGTCTTTACTTTTGAAGTTTTTGGAGTTGTTTTTCCAAATCCTCTCTTTTTGAACATGTTTTTGAATCTTCTTGTTATCATTGCTATATCCTCATCATCTTTGAGGTTGAGGCATCTTCTGAAGATTCTTCATTTTTTTGATTCTGCTTGTAAGGCTATTGTTTTCTTGCCTTTGACTTCATCCGGTGCTTTCTGCTTCATTAGTACTTCATGGGCCATGAGTGATCCCATGAGTTCTTCTACTATTACCTTTGTTAGATCTTTTGCTTCTTGAATAGTAGTCACTTTAGGCATCCAGTGTCTAGGGAGATATCTCAAGATTTTCTTTACCAGCTTGGTCTCTTCATATTTTCCTCCTAAGCTCCTTAGGCTGTTGGTGATTTTCTAAAATCTTCCAAACATTTCAGAAATGATTTTTGATTCCTTCATGGAGAAGGCTTCATATTCCTCCATAAGAATATTTATCTTAGTCTCCTTTACGTGGTTTGTACCTTCATATGCTATCTTAAGTTTATCTCAGATTTCTTTAGCAAAATCACATGCAGAAATCTTTTCAAACACAGAGGAGGTTAAAGCACAATAGAGACAGTTCTTTGCCTTAGCATCACGTTCTACTGCTTGTATATCCTCTGCAGTATATTTATCTTCAATGTTGGTAACATTATTTCCATTTTTCACTACAAGCCACAACTGGTAATTTGTGGCAGTCAAGAAATTTTGCATTCTCATTTTCTAATGCCCGTAATTTGTTCCATCAAATAGAGGGGTTCTAGAAGTAGATTGTCCTTTGGTAGATTTATTATGGAACATACCGACCATTTTGAATCTCTTCACAAGTTAATATATTGGTAATCAAAATTTAAGTAGTGAAGCCTGCCCTGATACCATTTGTTGGTCCGTTATGCAATGGTAGCTCAAGTGGGGGGGGGGGGATGGATTGATCTTTTAAAACTTTTGGCCCAAAGCAGATGATTATGGTGCTACAACAATAAGTAAAACAAATTGCACAATAAACAATACAATATTTTTATAGTGGTTCGGCCTTCCTAGGTTCCTATTCTACTTCTCTAAGTCAGCATTGCCTACTGAACTCAGGTTCCACTAATACCCTAATCAACCTAATCAAATACACATTCGTTTTACAACAAGCTCACCAACCAACTTACTAGTTTTCTAAGCTAACCAGAAACTTATGCAACTTATTGGTTTTCCAAAGCTCACTAACAAACTTACACCCTTTCAGCAAGTTTCCTACTTGCCTATCTCAATACATAAACCTCAAGCACTCTGCTGGTGTTGCTAAACACTAAAAGAAGTCTACAGATAAATGCCTCTTAATTAGGTAGACTTGTACAAAGATTCAAAATTCTAAGTAAAAGAATAAGCAGTAAGAGTAAAAGATTCAAACTCCTTGATCAAGTAGAGATTTGAACTTAGAGAGCTCTCACTAAGTTGTATTTGTTGGAGTTGAACTTTGAAGGAAGGTTTTGAATACTCTTTATGTGATCAGTAAAGTTTGAATGATATTCAATTCAATTATTTTCTTCTAGTTTTGAATCTCTCTTTTATAAGTTGGGAGAGACTTTTTCGTTGCTAATCTTAGCAGATTTTCAAATGTTTGAAAATATTTTTTTTCCTTATCTTTCGTCTGACATCTGACTTTGCTGCATTCTAGTATCGGTCTGCTACTTTTGTCATTGACTTTTTCAAACATTCACTTTTTGTGTAGAGTGTTCCAAAGAGACGAGTGAATACTTGGTGTCTTGACTGATTTTGGATTATCTGAATTATTTTTTTAGATTTCTAGAAGTAATTTTAATCTTACTTAGTTGCGACATTCATTTGCAGATAGAAGTTTAGATTTTCTGAACTTACAATTTCTTCAAAAAAGTAATCCAAAGCCTATTTAAACATCTCTGAAGCATGACTTAACATCTTCGAAGATTGTTTGAATCTTTTATGAAACTTAGTTTCAAGTTCTCTGAAGCATGTCTGTTTACTCCAAAGCATAGCTGATTATCTCTGAAGCTTGTCTTATTGTTTCCAAGGTGTCTTGTAACTTGTCCGAAACATACCTGACTTCTTTGTGCTTTTTCTGAAGCATTCTTGATAATTCTGAAGCTCTCTTGATTACTTTCGAAAGGCACTATGACTTGTCCAAAGCAATCTTGATCTTAATTATTTTTGAAGTGCACTTGTAAGATCTCTGAAGCTTTGAAAAAAGACTCCAAAGTATGCTTTAATATTTTCCAAAGTGTGCTTATGATAAGTCCAAGGCTTGCTTTGAGAATTTTGAAACTTGTTTTGCACTTTTCTCTGAAGTGCTTTGTAATAATTTTTGAAGCTTACAAAGAGGATTCTGAAGTGTGCTTGAACATTTCCCAAGCTTACTGTTTTTACTCATAGACTTGTCCGTAGCTTGCTAATTGTCTCTAAAGTTTCTCTGCATTCTTTCCAAAGTGAATTGCAACCACTGCGAAGTTACATTGTGCCTCGTCCAAAGCTCATTGAGATATCTCTGAATTATATCATGTTAGTTTTCCGAAGCTTCGACCATTTTCTCCGAAGTGTTCCAATTATCTCCAAGACTACACTGATAGATCTCCGAAGATACGTTGAGAAATTTCCAAAGCAATCCAATCTTTTTTGATATTGCTTCTTTCGACTCCAAAGCATGTCTTCAACACTTCAGAAATTTTGTTTTCATGAATTAAGTATATGTGAAGTTTATATACTTAATTTTGAAAGAACATTTATTTCATATCTTTCTTTTGTCATTATAAAGATTATTCAGGTTGAATGATTTAAACTTTCTGTAATATTCCTGAAAATAAGAAGTTAGTACCTTAATGTTTCACTCATGCTTTTGCTCATCATCAAAAACATACTTGGTTAAGAATGTTCATCATCAAAATCAAGCTAGATAACATGGTTACACAAGGATGGCCCAAATGGCCAAATATGATGTGCCTAAAAGGCAAGATGACCCGAATCGGCAGATGTGATGTGCTTGAAAGACGAGATGACCTAAATGGCTAGATGTAATGTGCCTGACTGGCGGGATGGTTCGTATGGCTGAACATTATACACCTGAATGGTGGAGTGGGCCGTATGTTCGGGTATGGATACATCTGGTTGGCATGGAGGCCCAAATGGCTTGAGTTATATGATTTGATTTCTATTGACTGCCTCCTGTGGAGTCATTAGAAATGGCAATGATGAATTGCTAAGGTGTAATGGAATGTGAATGTGAATAGATGGAAATAAATTAAGAGGAGAGGAATATGAGGAAAGTGATGAAGATGAACCATAATAAAGTGAATATAATGAAGAAATTAATAGCCATTAATGCATCATATTAAGGGATTATGATTGCACGTCATTAGCCATTATATGTTATAAATTTCATTTTTATGTGACATGATATGGATGTAATGTTTTATTATTAATTTTTGTTTAATTGTATATCTGCTTACTGAATTACCTAAACTCACCTTTTTTTTGTGTGGTTCTTAGTTAACAGGCCTGAAGAAGGAGCCCAATGTAAGTTGGGGCTTAGGATCAGGATAGGCTATGAGTCGTATCCATTGCACATTCGTCAATATAAAAATTTCCTTTTTGGTATTTTGGAATGTATATAATTTATAAACTTTTAAATTTGGGCATGTGTTATATATAAATTGTTGAGATTATTATATGATTTGGATGACAACAAAATTTGTCTTAAGATTAGATTTTTGCTAATAATGTGTCTAGTATAGGAAGCTTAAAATGTAGAAAGATATGCTTGAAATATGCATACTTTATTAGGATATCATTTACGCAAGCATATACATCTTGATATAAGTCCAGATATAGTTTTGTATGTAAAAAGAATGAGTGCTTAAATGAGTTTATAAAGACAAATTATGATTCAAATTGCATATCTATGCTTTACAACTTATGCAAACTTTATATGGAAAATTATATTATGATTTACAATAGAAAATATAATGAAAAATGTCAAGCTAACAATATAGTAGAAGTGCAAAATTTTCTTAGTGCAAGTGCACTGCTATAGTAATTTTGCTATAGTAAATTATTAAAGCACTACTTAGTGGCAAACGAAGTGAAACAAAGCTAAAGAAGTAGTCTAAGACAAAGATGGAGATGAATAGCTACTATAGTACTATGGACGAATCTGTTATAGTAAACATGCTACAATAGCCCTCGGACGAACTTACTATAGTACCATGGACAAATTACTAAGATGAATTGCTCAGATGAATTGACGAATGAATTGCTACAGTAATTTGCTATAGTAACGGCTATAGACAAATAGGCAAATAATCAATTTATTTATTATTAACTATATATAAAGCAATCCTACAGTGATCTGCTACAATAATTTGCTACAATGAAAATTCATTGTTTTCAAATATCAAAATTTCAATACTCTACAGCAGTTGTATCTTGCAACAATATTCTTCCAAGCGGTTCGTAAACTTTCTCAATTATAAAAATAGACAATCCATTGAAGGATAATTAAATATTGGAAGGTTCTAGGTGTTAAATAAGAATCAAATATCAAGAACTCATTCAAATTACTAAGTGCAAGATTGCAGATATTTATTCTAACCATCTACCACATTTCAGAACATTTGAGTTACAAAATTTTGAAATATGCTCAAAGATGTCAATCTGAATACTCTATTTGAAATCTCATACTATCCATAGAAATAATGAAAAGACAATGGATGGAAGAAGAAGTTCATAGAACAAAACACATTTGTCTAAGAATAAAGAATTCCAAATTTGTCTAGAATCAACTATGAACAAAGTAGGAGACGAAGAGATTTTGTCCAGTTGGAAAGAGACTTCGACTGAAAAGAGACTTTGTTTGATATTAACTTCCGACAAATGTTGAGTCATACATGCTGTGTGATAGAATCATAATCCATACATGTATTACATATGATTTTGATGACAACAAAACTTATACTAAACTTGCATTAAGCTAATGATATTTCTAATATTAGAAAACAAGAAATAGAACTATACATGTGCCTAATATGTACAATTCATGTTGATCCATGTGCATAAATTAGTTACTTTATAATGATAATGATCATATGATTTTGATAACTAAAATATTGCCTAAAAGTTGTATTCGAATTAATCATGTATGCTATTAGAACACTTTTGAAGTATTTCAGAAACTTTAATAGTATTTTAGAAGTTATTTCTGCATCCTCAAAAGTCCTAAAGTAATTTCTCAGAAATTATAAGGTTTGTACTTAAAGTAGTTTCAAAAAATCTAAAACAACCCTTTAATTCTATTCAGGATCAGAAACTCTGAAGCTCACACCCAATATGGTTTTTTTTTAACCTCTAAAATTCCAACATTTAATTAACCTCTCTGAACATATATCAGAAACTTTGAAGAATTGCTTCAGAGGCTTTGAAGATCACACTTAACATGTTTCAGAAACTTTGAAACCAAACCAATTTTCCATCAATGTATTTGAAAATCCAATTATAAATGCTTCAGAAGAACATATAGGTATTCTAATGTATCCTTCATCTTCCAACAATAAGCATATATGCATACTCTGCTATGATTTCAAATATTTTGCTATAATATGAAATTGTCATAACCCACAATGTATTCATCTCTATTTATCTTTCAAGAATCTCTTACATATCTATGATTATTTGATAAACAAAGAAAAATAATCATATGATCCTTTATGCAATCATCCTTATTAATCATATGTTGGATCATTTATGAATATATACATGTTCCACATGGAAGTATCAACTTATGAAAGAAAGAAATCATAATTGGATGAGTTTATATAAACATATAGATTAAAGCAAATATCCATGCATCACAACGTATGTCTATTATGAAGGATAATTATAGAATATTTAATAAACTTCAAAGAAACATGCGTATGATTAATTTGGTATGTTTTCATGAATAGAGAAACATAAAACCATCATTAAGTAGATGTAAGAATAACAATATGCCTTAATGTAATTATCTTTCTCAAAGCACAAAATTCATTATGGCTATCCTTGATCTACAACTTATGAAAACTCATTTTTGGATATTCATATTTGAATAATTATTATAGTATTATATTTTTTCTTTACATAATATATACCTGAGATTCAAAAGAAATCATGGGTGTATGAACAAATGAATGACAATATGCTTAATACACTCATTCTTTACAAAACATGAATCAAATATTCTATCCATGCTTCTAAAATTATGTATACTATATGTGGGCAAATGTATTTCAATATGTAATGAAAAATGTCAAAGTTTTAAAAAGTAGCAGAATGCAAAAACACAAGTGGAGGATGGTAACTGCTTGGCACAGTCGCCTGGCATACCACCTGCCAATAGATTAATGTATGACTCAAGAAGTGAAGCCTAGAAAGCAAATCACCTGGCATGTCCCCAGCCGCCTATGCCTAATGCCTAGGAGCACAACCAGTATGGAAGCCGCCTACTAGGAGATAGTGAGGTACACTTGGAAGAAAAGCCAGAAAATCAACCATAACCACATGGCCCAACCGCCTGCCATATCGCCTAGCACATAGCCGCCTGGCCTAGGACCCTACCATACTACCTGATGATGCCCAACGGTCAAAAATTCGAACATTGCAAGTAAAGTAACTTTTACGCTCCTCATCCAATGATCAAGTTTTCAAGATCTATTTAAGGAGCAATTAAGGGACGTTTTAAAAATAAGATAGAAGGCAGTAAAAGAGAAAATAAAAATAAGAAAAAGAAAAAAATCATCTTGTAAATCCTAAGGCCAAGATCTACCACTTTCATATTCCAAAAGAGCTTTCATTCTTTAATCTCTTTCAAGGCCAATCTCTCTACAACATAAGAGAAGAGCTTCTGCACCAAGAAGAACTGCATCTAAGATCTTCCTTAGCACTCAATAAGAAACACTTCAAAATGCATAATATTTTATTTTATTTATTTCATTTGTAGAAGTTGCTAGTTAGCTTAAAAATCAGTGTTAAAGTTGTTGATAAGAGTTTAAAAACCAACATTGTTAGAGTTATTAGTAAGCTCGTAAAAACCAGCATAGTAGGTTTTTGGTGAGTGATGGTTCAAATTTAATACCTCGCAAGTGCACGGTCGATGTATAGTCTAGTGTGCTTATGCAAGGGTCGATCCCA